>JABUQX010011257.1:0-22836 GCA_015478945.1 Trachelipus rathkii | reverse complement strand
CAACACGTCTACACAACAAAATAATATTTCATCGAGGATGGCCTTTGCAACCTCTTATTCCTTTAAAAAGTACAGTCACTACGACTTTTTGTGTGGCATTTCTAAATTCGTATGAAAATAATTATGATAAAAAATTTACTGAAAGCTTGAAAGAGTAAGAAAGAACATTAATGACAGCCACAAAGAACAAAAATTTAATATCAAAATTCCAGAATATAAAATAAAAATATGGAAAAACCCATAAAAAATTTTAAACACCAAAACTCGAGGGCTTCCACCTTTAAAAATTGAAACAACAAAATGTCACCAACTTAGAGCATATTATGCCAAAATTATAATATTGATTCAAACATGTAAATTCCACAACTTAATGAAAAAAAAACGAAAAAAACAAAATTTTTACTTGTTTTTTTCATGAAAAAACCGTTTTTTTCGGGAAAAAACGAGTTTTTTTTCCTTTTCCAACCCTAAGCCTGTCATTATTCTAAAAGCCTTGTTTCGAACGATCTTTAGTTTATGGAAGTTGTGAGTGTGATGTAATTGGAAGCCCAAGTGCGGCGATCATATGAGTGATTTTTGTCTGTTAATATATAAGAGGGACTGGGGTTTGGCTAGAAGTTCTTTTTATGTTTATAACTTACAAATTTACGTTTTTACATACCCTAAAGCAGTAAATCATTAAGTCAGTAAATCAAACTGACCTCTTCACCCTCATTCCGATCTATTAATCTATTGATTCAAGTCATATTTCGAGTATCATTTTGAAAACATAACAGAGAAAACAAGTCTTTATACATCTGATTCAACGGAAAAAGTATGCTAACTAACAAAGTGTTCACATTAAATAAAGCTAACAAGCATCATCCGACTAAGAATATAATGTGACAACAACAAACGACTAACACATCTCAAACTCTAATAAACAGCCGTAAAATTGAACAGAAGTTCACACTTAACAACAGATACAGGTAACTAACAAGCGCACAAAAAACCGTAACTATCACACTTGTCAAGCATATCTCTAAGATATCAAATGTTAATTTTACATTACATGGTAATATTCAACAAAAAGTTTACCATAAGATCCTGAAGAACATATAATACCAACGGGTAAAGCAAACATAGTAAAGTTTTATCCTCTGTAAAGCTAAACTTTGAACATAACATACTTACCACACAACAATCAGACAAATAATCAGCCATCATTAACAACTTAACCTACTTGGATCTATTGATGCAACTACTAGTACCAGAACAAAAACTCTAGCACAAAAAAAAAGCTCTTATATTAACTAACCTTCGAATATATGCTAACATAAACAATGTTTTCGCATTAATAAAGCTAATCCAGTAGCATTACCCTGAACTAAAGAAAAATAATGATACACCACGACGAAATCCTAAACACAACTTACGCACGAATAAACTGTTAACGATTAGCAAAGTTCCACACTTAACACCAGTAAAGTAACTAACATTGCATACAAAACGTAACCTATTCATACTTTTTCAAGCATATCTCTAACATATTAACTTTAATATTTAACAAAAATTTTATCATAACCTTGTCTAATCATCATACAGACCAACGAATAATTGCAAACATAACAAAGTTTTATTTAAAGTTTTTATTTAAAGCAGTAAATCAGTAAATCAAACCATCAACCCCTCCCTCCCCTCCCCTCCCCCTCCCCTCCCCATCCATCCGACCTTTTGATCTATTGATTCACGTCAGATTTCGAGTTTCATTTCCGATAAACATAACACAAAAATAAGTTCTTTATATTCTAACCATCGAATATATGCTAACGTAACAATGTTTTCACATCAATAAAGCTAGTATAGTACTACCTGAACTAAGTAAGAATATATTGTACAACGACAAACCTAACACACCTTACGCACGAATAAACTACTAACATTAACAAAGTTCCACACTTAACAACAGTAATGTACCTAACACAGCGTACAAAATGTAACCTATTCACCCTTTTTCAAGCATATCTTTAACATATCAATGTTAATTTTACATTAACATCATAATATTTAGCAAAAATTCATCATAACCTTAACCTAAATATCATAATCCCCAACGAATAATTGTAAACATAACAAAGTTTTAACCAAACATAACATAAAAATAACAAAGTTTTATTTAAACATAACATAAAAAATAAGTTCTTTGAATAAAATATTATAGTAAAGTGTAATAGTTTACTGATTTTAATGCCAGTAAATCAAACCACCGTCCCTGCACTTCCATTCGAACCCACCCTTCCATGATCTAGTGATCTATTAATTCAAGTCATAGTTCGAGTATCATTTGCGATAAACATAGACAGTAAAAATAACGTTCTTGTATATACTGACAAAGTTTCACTCTGTAAAAGTAAACAATCATAACCTGAACTAAGAATATAGTGTACAGATGACAAGCATAAGCCATACCTCACTATGATAATCCGCTACGTTCACCAAAAATTCCCACGATCAAAGATAAACGTAACCTAACAGGACATACAAAACTCATGTATCCCCACTTTTCCAACATATCAGCAACAGTTAAAGCAGTATTATCTAACAAAATCTCTTAACAAAGTGACCAATCTATCAAAGATACCAGAATCCTGAACTATGAATTGACACTACCTTCATCAAAGTGTTCGAATATATCTCACACTCATTTTGAACTATGAATAAACATAGACATTAGCAAAATTCTCGGGCAAACCTAACATTACTCAGCAAAACCTTAACCTATACTCACGTTTTCTAACACATCATCGTCAGTTAACGCGGTAATGTCTTACGAAACTTATCATTTCTCTAACAAAGTAGTGTTAATTTCACAATGTCATAGTAATATTTAACAAAACGTAACAGAAATTAAACATAGCCTAACATATCTAACACTTACAATGGACGAAAACCTTCAATAGACACCAACATTTGGAACTACGAATAAGACATTAACATTTGGACCTATGAATAAGTTCTCAACATACCCCTCGTTACACAGCATACCTCAACCTACCCCAGATTTTCAATCATATCATCAGCAGCTAAAGCACTATTATCAAACAAAATTTCTTAACAAAGTGGCCAAACTATCAAAGATAACAGCTTCTTGAACTATGAATTGGTACTACATTCACCATTTTATGCTTGTATTTGTATTACGTGTTTCATTCTATGTTATCGCCCCGATAAAACTAATAAATGCTAATTGGTAAGCAAGCCATACCATACCAACTAACGTAATAAAACATTTTTCATTAAAAAAAGTTCTTTGACAATGTATCAACGGTAAGTAACTAACATTGTCCATAAAACTTAACCTATCCAGCATTTCGAAACATTACGCAATACCTTCGTTTCGTTAGGCTTACAGTGTAGACTTGTCATTAGGGATAATTTCATGTTTATACAAAAACTTTCACGAATTGCTCAGTCGCTCCATCAACATGAATCTCTCAAATCTTTACTACCATATAACCGAACCGTTTAGCGCTTACAGGTAGATGTAGACTTGTCATTAGGGATACTTTCATGTCTATACAAAAACTTTCACGAATGCGCTCTCATCAACATAATCTCAATCTTTACTACATATAACCAGAACAATTTTCAGCGATGATCCCCACTACAGGGAGATCACCCAGAGAGATGCGTGAAGACCCATTTCGGGGTACCACAAAGGGGGGGGTGTAAGCGGTTACATAAGGGCACAGCCCCTAGGGCTGTGCCCTTACCGCTTCAATAGATCTATAGATTATAGATCAAAAGGTCATGGATGGACGGGAGGGAGGGGAGGGAAGGGGCAAGTTGATGTTTTATGTACTGATTTACTGCTTTAAAATCGCCAGTTAAAAACTATTACACTTTACTATTTTATTCAAAGAACTTATTTTTATGTTATGTTTGGATAAAACTTTGTTTGCAATTATTCGTTGGTCTGTATGATGATTAGACAAGGTTATGATACCAAATTGTTACAATATTACTGATGTCAATGTAAAATTAAACTTAATATGTTAGAGAATGTATGCTTGAAAAAAGTATGGAATAGGTACGCTTTTGCTATCAGTTTATGCTCAAATATCATTCCAACCAGTAACTTAAAATGTTCAACAACTGATTCGTTCTACATGCAGTTGTTGCGCCAGTCAATATATCATGAGTGCTTAGTTGAAGTGAATTATAGTGACTTATTTAATGCTGAAACAAGTTATGTCTACAATTATTTTACCGTTATGTAGAGAAGGAAATTATTTTGTTGTGCTATGTTTACCTAAGATGATACTCAAAAATGCATAGTTGAATCAATAGATCATAAGTTAAGTTCGTTAATGCATGAGCGGAAAATATTGTCTGATTGCTTGTGTGTTAAGTATGTTATTTCATAGTTATTAAGTTTACAGAGCGATAAATAACAGATTAGCGTATGCATCAATTTACCCGTTAAGGTATTATAGTACTTAGGTAAGGTTATCGGTTAAACTTTTTGTGAATGTTACCATTTAATAGTAAAATTGACATTGGTATGTTAGAAAATGCTGCAAAGTGCTGAATAGGGTTACGTTTTTGTATGTCTATGTTAAGTTACTTTACGTTGTTAAGTGTGCGAACTTTTGTAATTTTAGCCGTTTAGTTCGGGCTTTGAGGATATGTTAGTTTGTGTGCCTCTGACATTGTATTCTTAAGTCGCGTGATGATGCGTATGTTACTTCATTAAATGTGACAAAACTTTGTTACTTAGCAATATTGCGTTGCATCAGTGTATAAAGAACTTTTTTTTGTTATGTTTATCCAGAAAGAATGCATTACTCGAAATATTATCGTTGAATCATATAGATCATCGATGGAGAGGGTGAGGAGGTCAGTTTGATTATACTGCATATATTTTTTTTTTAATTTACTTTTTTATTTATTTATTTATTTATTTATTTATTTATTTATTTATTTATGTTACACTATTTTATTATTTGATTACCTATTATTTATTTATTATTCTATTTATTTTATTACGAACTGGCAACCTCATTCGAAATCTACAGACCGAAACGACTTATATAGAACACCACCACATTGTTGTTATACTATGTTTATTATTCAAGCACCGCATGGCTCCAGCGACTGGTGCTGGGTACTGCACTCGACTAACCACGCGACTCAGCACTCCTCCTTTTCCTCCTTTTTCTCCATCTCTTATTTTTTCATTCATGCCATTCTTCTTTTTTTCTCAGGGACCCCCTCCGGCCGGTTCTGGACTCCGATCCGAATCCGAACTCAGAATCCTTCTCCAACTCGAATCCGCTCTCCAAATTTCAGTCTTCTTCGATTCATTTCAAAAAAAGTTCTTTAAGGGGCTGTGCACGGGGACGCTACATCTCGTCTACGACGAGATATTTTACTGCGGTGCCAAGAACCCTTAGAAGAGCGGAGTCTTTAAAACGGTCTTCCAACATTAAATGTCGGTCTCACCGACCTTGGAAAAATATTCTTTAACAACGTCAAGCTTGAAGAACCAAATGTTGCAAAATGTTGGCTTGCAACATTTGCAACTGCAAGCAACATTGCCTGTGCAACCATTTGGCTGTCAGGTTTACCACCCTTACACTATAATATAATAATAGTGATATACTATATATATATATATATATAGTTATTATATATATATATATATACTAATATATTATATATATATATATATAGTATATATATATAAAATATATATATAATATATATATATATAATATATTATAGTATGATATATATATATGAGATATACATTATATATATATAGTATATAATAGTATAATATATATATCATATATATAATATATATATATTATATATATGATATACCTTATATATATATCACTGTATATATAAAAAAACTACCTATAACGTGGCTCTTTATCCCGCTATGCAGGCGATGGTTAACACGGCGGGCGACCACAGTAAATCGCAGACTTATGAAGCCTGGCTATCCCAAACCAGCGCGCACCAAGCGTGTTCGCAGTCAAGATTTTAATTCTTGCCCCAGTAGATAAAAACCCAAGCTGCTACGCGGAGATTGTAACCAGCGTCCTCTACGTATGAGAGGCGAGTGGCACTCAACCTCCTGCGGTCCACGAGGCGTTATTATATATATATATATTATATATATATATATATATTATAAAGATAATATGATATATAGTAATATATAGATATATATATATAGTATATAGGTATATATAGGATATATATATATATATATATATATATTTATATATATATAAATATATATAGTATATATATATGATATATTAATAATAATATTAATAAACTTACCTTTTAACATGCTTTATCCCCTATCCAGAGGGCTAACACGGGCCGACCAAAGGAAGTCGAAACTATTAAGCCGCGCTATCCGCAAACCAGCCCCACCATCGTGTTCTGCAGTCAAGTTTTAATTCTGTCCCCAGGTAGATAAAACTCCAACTGCTACGCTGAGGATTGAACCAGCTGTCCTCTCGTATGAGATATGGCGACTCAACCTCCTGCCCCAGTACGTAGTATATATATATATATATATATATATAGTAGTATAATATATAGATAATATTATATATATTTAATAAATACTTAATATATATATACCTCCTGTGAGATATATACTATACCTATATTATATATATATATATATATATATATATCATTCATCCTCCTCCAGCTTTATCAGTGTAAGAGCGTTTCCATGAGCAATATTAAACAAGTTGTCTAAGTTTTTAACAAAAGTTCTTTCATTTACTTTTACAGCTCCACATCCTCGTTTAGAACTATTCGGCAAACCTCTTAACTCTTATAATGAATAAGAGATTACTTAGGGGTTAAAAAAAAGGAGTGAAAAAGAGGGGGATGATTTGGACGATAGTTTCAAATGATAGCGGAGTTTATAAATAAATATGATATGCCAAAAGTAAATAATTAAATTTGGTTCAAAAGGACTTTGATTATATGATAAAAGATTTTGGAGTCAAATGAAAAAAAATTCGAAGAAAGAAAAATAAAATTTTATCTGAAAAGATAAAAAAAATGATAAAGAAGGAGATAGCTATTTATATACCCTATAGGTGGTATAAAACATAGCATATATATATATTAATACTATACAATATATATATATATATATAATATATATATCCGACTCATAATAATATATTAGTGGAGCGGTGGATGATTCAAAAAGGAAACAGTGTTCTTTTTTAAAAACAAAAAGACTTTTTTTTTTTAAAAAAACATAACCTAAAGGCCAAAATTTGTTTTTTTTAGTTTTACTACATACTTATTTTTATATATATTGAAGTCTGGTTTTAGCGGTAATTTAAACCATTAAAATTACAGTAAATGCTAATATGTAAAAGAGGGATACAATATATAAAGTAGAGTTTTTAGGAACTTACATAAATTTTATTAGGGCTCGTAGGGCATATAAATTATTAATCATGTCACATGATCTTAGATTATTATTATCGTTTATTATATATATATATATATATATAATATATATATATATACCCAATAGTATATATAATAACTGTACTAAAGTATACCGCTATATACCCTAGTATATATACACCCATTCCTATATATACAAATAAGATATAATAATATGTTATTACGGTCGAATATACATCCCATAAGGATATATAATATACAGTTATACTATTAAAAGCCATAAAATAATAATAACGTTATACTATATATATATACTATAAACTATAACCTAATATATATTTCTTCATCTACTTTTTCTCCCAAGAACTGGTGTATTTTCAGATAGTGCTCGTTGTACGTAACTACTCACCAGTGCCATCAGTAAAAGCAATATAGCACGGCTAGAATATGTACACAACATAGCTCTGAAACATGCATCGTTAAGGCCCTAGCCTTACCCCCTCCGCCCCCTCCTTGTTACCCATTAATCTTCCATTCCTTAAGGACCGCTTACCGTCGCAGTCTAGGTGACTATCACAATCCCACCATCTATCAGCTTCACATCCTCGGACTGCGGACCGCGACCCTGCACTATGGTTAACTCTTCCTAGTCGTAATGGGTCTCCTATCCCCTCCTCTCTGTACTCCCTCAGGTGCGGCTTCACCAAATAACCCATACCCCCTGCCACAAAACCCCGCCATTCTCTCTTATTATGGCACCTTTATTCTCGCCTCTGCCAAACCTCACATTTCTCTTCCTTAAGACATTCGTTTACTGACTCATCCACTTTATTCTGATGATTCTACCCAAGCATTACCGTCTGTTCCAAACACACTCTCCACTATACATCCGAGGTTAAAAAACCGACTATCATTCATCCTTTACATCCAATGACAAAACCATCTCAACATACTTGGTCATGTTTCTCGTCGTTACCCCTTTGTCGTTCACACCAACCACAACTCTCTAATATGTTTCATTGCCTCATTTTCAATCAATTCTTTCTTCACAACCTAGCATGCCCCCATAAGATTATTGTACCTTACTGATACACAATTGTGAACATTAGATCTATTACTTCTTATCTCCAGACCTATAAGTCTTCACTACATATACAATAACACAGGTGAACAACATACCAGTCATGTGAAGACCTATGCAGCCACGTGCTAGGACTTATTTGTCCCTTTACATTCACCAACGATTTTAAATGCACGCAGCCACGCTTGGCTTTCCTTATTCTGTTCCTGACATAAACCTGCATCCATGCCGAATCCACTCACAATTTAACATATTACCCTATAAATATTTAAACATCAGACACTTTGTTCACAGCTGCTCACCTTCTAAATAACATAACTTCAACACTGAGGACTGTTATACGCTCACTCACCCACTAACCCAAAACCATCATTTATCTACATTTACTTTACACAAACCCTTCCTTTCTACACACCCTGCCAAATCTCTCTAAAATCCTCTCAACTCTCTTCAGATCGCCAACACAAAACCAAATCATCGACATATAATAGGATAGCACCCTTCCACTCTATCTCCCATCGTTCATAACCACCAATTTCCTGTCACGCCCATCCTTCAATTCCTTTCATATAACCCATCCATATACAAATTGATTTACAAGGAGACATAACACACCCTTGACTCGAATTACTCCGCTATTAATACTAAAACCAATCACTTTTGACACCATTTTATACTTACACACGCCTCACTATCAATGTCAGTACATACTTTTGATTCATTTCAGGAGAAGCCCTTATATAGATATCACCAACACTATACCTATACCACTAACACCTGCCATAAGAGCTTCACCTATTAAACCCTATCATACCCTCATGTTTAGAATCCATAGAAAACCTATAAATACAATTTTATTCTTCTCTCCCTCATTTTCTCTATCATTTGCTTCAATGTAAAGTATTGATCCACACATCCTCTTCCTCTACTACGCCTAAACGCACCTTTTCTTCACCCAATCTAGCCACTTCAGTCACTCCGGGCGCACTCGTTGCGACCAAAAAAGCAAACCACGCAATATATATCGTTCCCTACAACACTCCAATAACTACATATACTACCCTTTAAAATTTCACATGTTCCCTATTATCTCCCTCACCCTTACTATTAAAGCGGTACTATACTGTCTACTCCTCCTAACATCATCTTGATAACTATACCTACCTATCAAACGCTTTATTTTACACAACTTCAAGAATCTCAAATCAATCAAACATTCTTGCGCCTCCGTTCTTGATTCATCTTGCACCAGTAATTTTTCATCCTGATACCCTGCAGATTTACCATTCTTCAACTTTCTCACTCTACCATTTCCTCCTCTTTGCTAATAACCTCATCCCCCAAAATAAGCCTATGGTGCCTTACTAGCCACCATACAACCCACTATCACAGTCATTATCACCTTTTTATTACTGACTCCTGCCAATATTATACAGATTTGCAAAAGATGTTCTTTCCACACTCCAGAGCTACACAACCAATTTCATATACAGTTACAAAAACACCAGTCCTAGTCATTATTCTGCTGAAGCAGTTCCCCTCTTATTCATAATCTTAACTTTAGCGCTTCCTTCCAGAAGAGCTTCCTAATTCCTTGTATGTCCCCATTCATCCTCCTTCCAAACTGTTCATTTTACACGTCTTCTTTTCTCTTACGTATGCATCATTATAGCATTTCTCTTGTGTTGCGGTCAAGTGCGGTGATTCATAGAAGAATACAAAGACATCTTCCTTTTAGATGTACTATTTCATTTCAGCTTTTACAGGCACAAGGGTGCAACCCATGCTTCTTGTTTCCTTTGTAAACTGCTGTGCATACAACCTTCATTATGTACCACCACTCACCTTCTATCCATTCTTACTTCCTACTTTAGCACACTTCCACATACTTCTTTTGACACTGCTAACAATTGCTACTCCCGCGTTCCATATTGCTTCCGGGATTTACTCGGTCAGTAAATTCAGACTTGTTCACATTCATTATCGTAGATTCCTTGCAGACTTTGCTAGCTTATCATGTTCTCAATCTTTCTATACCTAGTTCATCTAAGCTTACTCTTGACTTATAGAGATTTTAGCCCCACGTTCCTTCCGTATTCGAGCGCGTTCCTCCTCCAATCCAAGTCCCCACGTAACTTACAGAGTAGTACATAAGAAAAAACCATTAATGTCCGATAAATCCATTCTAGAACGCCTCACTAATTTTAACATCCAACAGCCACCCAAAATCTCCTTCTTCCCCAACATCAAAATCAATCATCAGGTACTTTCACTTCGATCACCATCTCTAACCGCGTACTAAGAAGTATACCAACTTGAGTATGGCTTATGGTTTACAGACTTGTGTTTACAAGAAAGTTAATACTTACACCACACTCTATACCTCTGCCCCTCACAGAAATCAATCAACACTCTGACACTAACAAATTACTCATATTTCATCCTCCTGACAACCCCGAAAAAACCAGCCTCGTTGCATACCATTCCTTTTTTTGACGGGAAATCCACTCATTACTACTTATTCTGGTAAATAGTATCGTTGCTAATGATTTCGTCGTTTCTTATATATATAGTTTTATTATTGATATAATACGATTATATTTAATGTTTTTTCCATTTACTCTCTCTTTTATTAATAGTAGTGATGTTATATCGTAAATTAGAATTATCTGATTAGATATCTGTATATATTGATGCTAGATTTATTGTAAGATAATAGTACTGGTAAGTTATCGTGTTGGGGTCTTATATCAACACGATAACTATATCATATTATGACAATCTCGTCACTCACTGAGTCAATGATAATTTAGGACTATAGATTGTTGTATTAAGTCGGAGTACGAAGTGACTTGAGATATAATTTAAAAACCGTCTTTACATATACAGTAAACGAGTTAGGTAATTTAGCAAAAATCCATAAAACGAACGAATTAAGACAAACAGGTATAGATATGTTTAAAAAAAAGTGTAAAATGTTCTAAAAGGAAAGAAAAAAAATAAAAAATGTATAGAGCCGAAATTTTACTTTCACACCACATGTGACGCCGCTTAGCCTCCAAGAGTGTCGAGAGCAGACTATAACAGGGGTGAGAAATAAGTAAACTAGGGAAAAGGTGATGGAAGTGCGTAAAAGGTAGAAAGTTATTGATTATATAGTGGGCCGAGTAGTTATATAGTAGGATGCAAGACGATCTATAGGAACATTAAGATGTGAGTCAAATTACCGGAACATGCCCGGTAGATACAGTATCATAACAAATATTGGACTCAGGTATGTATGAGGTGCATAAATACTAAACATATACATAGAAGCTGAATAACCTTAGTGAACTACTGATCAGTTAATTAATGGATTATATTAGACGGAAGTAAGAATCAATAGCTACTAGTAAACAAGCTATGAAAAGTACATAATATATATAATATACGTATAAGAAGCTAATATATATAGTATGCACTTATATGATTATACTCTAATATATTAGGGTAGCTATATATATTACATAATAGGATATATAATATAGAAAAGAGTCATGATATAGAGTAATTACTGGAAAGATATATGATTGATGATATTCGAGTAGGTAATATAGAATATCCGGTTACCTTTCGTAGCCGGCGATTTTGACTAATGAAGGAGTATATTGTGAATATTGTGATTCAGAAGCTTTGGTCATAACTGTTGATGTGGGTAGCAGTCAAGACTGAGAGGATTACAGCGGCGGTAAGAGGTTTCTGGTGTCACTAGGAAAAGTCAGATATCTACGTGGGCGTTTGTTGCGCCAAACTTAGTCAGCCGATAGGTCAAGTTAGCTCCGTTACATTTAAATCTCTGATAGAATTTCATAGCCATAATATAATGCAAGCTCTCTCAGGGAAGCGTGAAGCGAGAGAGAAAGCGCGACTCGAAAAGGGCGAGCAGTGCTGGCCAAGGTGATTGAGACCGCCCGACCGAATCAGTTCAACTAATCTTAAGATAAATTGACTTGTTATTGTATAAGTGGATTGATTAACTATATTGGATATAATTTAATTGGATGATTTATTAGAATATAGTTTTTGATGCTATATAATACTATAATAGGCTAATAGAGATAGAGGTAGAGCGGTTTAAGGTATACTTCGTGTATCTATAGAAATGTAATCAGTGATATATATACTATATTAATATAGGCGTAGGGTGTATAATATACTTTAATAACGTAGGTGAGGTATAAATATAGGATAGTAACGCATAGTAATACCTATATAATATAAAACCTAATAATATATAGATAGTGTACCAAGATTCTATAAGTGTATACTTGATATAGGGATAGTAGCTGAGTAGTTATTAGAGTAGAAGGGGACGGTTAGTATTATATATTAATCAGAATTTATTGTAATTTAATCTTGCTTTTAAATTATAAAATATTATCTATACCCAGCTTAAACCCTATGACCACCTAACTATATTAATAGATAATATTATATTAAACCTTTTCCCTATATATATAATAAATATTTATGGTTATAAATATTTAGTTATATGTTAGATGAAAAGATATTAAATATATAATTGTATTAATATATTAATATTTTAATGTTATAGTATATATAATATTTGATTGATATATAATGTTTTATTATGACCAAGTTTATATATATATACATATATCTAGGGTGTAGGCATATCATATTGGCATAATAATAATGGTGGGGACTCATAAAGGTGGTGACATAATTCTGTGTTGTAGACTGAGATTATAATCGTGGCCTTTGATGGGGAAGCGGACGCTGACCCCGTATAGTTCGGGGTAACGGCTGCCCCTACTCAACATAAATAATTAATGTAAAAAATGAACAGCCCATCTTGAGTTACCAGTATATACCATCATAAACTTCTATGACTTTTACCATAATGGGATAAATCTAGAGCCTTAGCGAGATATATGCGCTACGAAGACTTATCCGAAGATACATACTTCAGAGTGGTATTATCGATGCCATCCAGTGAGTTGTTCGATGAGCTTAACACCGAGATTAGCAGTAGGTACAGATCTCTAAGCAATGTTGCAGTGCAATGTATATAGAAGATAATTATGTGTAACTCGTCATATGACGACGGAAAAATGATAGTGATGAGTGTAGCTATCTTTGTAACCGCTCATGTTGTCTAAGGTACACCTTCTTTGTGACTCCGTTCAGTTATAAAGTTAATTAGGTCACTGCTTGATTAAATGATGCGTTGTAAGATTCGTGTAATCAGGGTGTCGTGATGAAACTCCGCGATGAGCCGGTTGTGGTAGTCGTAGTGTCCCTTCAGTCAGGCTGATATCCCATAGTTTAAGCTTTATGATAATATTAGGACACGAATAAATTGACGTAAATTAAGAGATAAAGTGATTCAAAAGGTATCCTTGCGATTCATTACGAGTAGTCCTATAGAAGACAAGCATTAGATCGGAGAAAGAGTACTCTGCTTAGTCAGACTCATTGATCGTTATTCCGAGAGAACAGCGTGAACGCACCCTGGTGCTGGGAGCCAATGCCCAGGTAAGGCCAAGTTATACTAAACATCTAAACATACTATAACAGCCAAAATGGTTAACTTTGTCTGCCTGGATAAATATATGTGAGAAGTCGTGGTCTGTAGATGCGCGAATAATGAGCGTATGTGAAGATTGATATTATATATAAAAAGTAAAATCAAAATAATATAAATCAAAATTATAATTATAAAATGAAAATAGTAGAAATTACACCCAAAAAGAAATTTTATTAAAAACATTTTCAAATTAATAATAAATGACTCACGATTTTTTACACCACCTAAAGCAGTAAAATCAGTAAATCAAACTGCTCCACCCCCTTTCCACCCTTTATCCTTGTTATTGTATTTTGGCTAATTGAACTTGTCATATAATCTTTTTACTATAAATTTGTTTGCGTTATGACCCACATAAGTAACCTTAAAAAGTCAGTATATCGAATATATATGTCATAGTATAGGGTAAGTTAACTGATCACTCAATTTTAGTTAATACGTGACCTTCCCATGTTAATGCTTAAAAATATGGTTTGAGTACACGATTAGCATATATATCATTGTCGTAGGTCGACAAAACTAGGGCAAGGTTATGATTAAAATTTTGAGTTAACATGATCAGCAATACTCCTGTGTCACAATGGTGAAATTAATACGATAAATTACATTGATTATAGAAATATCGTATAGTGTGATATAACAAAAGTGTCATGATTTAAGTTCTAGTAGAGTTTCATTTGCACATAAATTTTGCTATTTAACTGTTCCGTGAATTTATAGACTTTATGAATAATAACGTTACGATACTATATAACATAAGCTTAAGCAGGTAACTATAATGCAGCTTAAATCAAAACGTACCCTAATACTTCACATGAGCCTATCCTGATCCTTAAACACCGAATAAAGGCATAATTGTATCATATGTCATTAATTGTGTATTTCGTACCACAAATAACTTTTGATCGCTTTTTACGTGCTTCCATATTAAGCCTTTAAAAAGTGTACCAAATATGTTTATATGCCCCATAGCAAATGAATAAATCAGTAATCAAGACTCACGCCGAGCTTCTCAGCATTTACTCCCCTTGAATACAGCCTTCATACAGATCTTCCATTTTAATCGTAAAATAGTAATCAGAGGTTCGATAGTCTATATTTTTCCAAGAATATCTAGGGGACTCGTAGATACACTATTACTGTCTCAATCCAAGATTAAGAGGATATGAAGACATATATCTTATAATTCCTGTTAAGAAGATATCCACTTAAGCAGACATATTTTACATTGTCAACGTAAAATAGTCATACATGGCCTATGCCGGCATCACCTAGAATCCCTATGGACTGTCCAACCAATGATGGTAACTATTGATTCATATGTTCATTATTTTGATTCGGATAACAACCAAAAAGACTTATATGGTCCATGTGTGCGATAGGATCGGTGGTTTTGATTTATGATTAACTTTAGTGGTTATTAGAAGCACTGTTTGAGGATCGGATGGAAAATTTAACGCTTTTACAGCTAACATTAAAGAACTAGAAGAAGATTGATCTCGAAAAATATCAAGGCAGCGCTGACCGTCCAGACCTCCCGACGATTCATCAAGTCTATAATATATGATCTAAAATAGCATCCTATTTCTACATCGACAATATTTGTTTAAACAATCTTTCATAACAGCAGTTATTACACATTTTATTTTATACGACTAGGTTTTATGGCAATACCCCCGGCTGGTTATAATGAAGGACTTATATACCCACAAGCTCTAACGCTTTTACCATACCTGCTAAGCTTTCCACACATAAATGCTCTAAGTAAAGATGGCAGAAACAAACAATGCATGCAAAAACGTAACGCTATTCATACTTTTCAAGCATAAGTCTCTATCACATATTAGCGGTTATTCACATTGACACAGTGAGGAAATGACATGAAATTACCCACGTTAATCCTGGTTGCGCAACCGCCTGCTCAATGGCCAGGATACGATGAGGTATATGTAAATGTGACAAAAAAAATTCGTTTACGCAACCTTAACATGGTAATATTTAACAAAAACGTTAATCATAACCTACCTAACTATCATAAGTTCACAATAACAATAATTGCAAGACATTAACAAAGTTTTGGTCCAACATAACAAAAATAAATGTCTTGGGAAGGATAATATACTGGATCAATCTTTAATATGTCCTACAGCTATCACAACCTACGCGTGGTACCGATCCGGTAAAGCAGGTAAAACAATAAAGTTAAACCACCTTCCCCCTCCCTGCCACACCCTTCCGTGATCCTGTTTGTTATCCTATCTCCGGATGTAAGGCTCACCACTTTCGGCAGTGACATCATCAGCACTAAAAATATAGTTCTTTAATTACTAAACCGACGAGAATATAATGTTAACTTTGCATAATAGTTTTCTAGAATTTATAAAGCTAACCATAGCATTACCTGGACTTAGGTATATTTCAGTAAAGTACTTTTATTAATTTATGAATTACTTTACTAAACTGAATTACACGCATAAGTTTTAATTAAACTGGATTTTTAGATGGAGTACCTTAACAACAGACGTGCGAGTATGCCCCAGTCGTCCCCTAAACAAAGTTCCCCAATACATGACAATGTGTAATTTTACGGGAACCTGTTCTGTAATTTGTTCCCCAACAGGGAGTAACACTAACGCCTGCAAATTAATCATGATCCGCATTTACGAACTCATGACGCATGCTAAGCCCCTAAACAAAGCTTCTCTTCACGCATGTAACCAGTTTATTGGATGGTCATAAAGAATTTCATACATCAAGCGGCATTACCTAAATATCAAATTATATTCCACGGACGATAATGCAACACACATAACAATAGTTTTACAGCCATATAGCAACTGATAATCACCAAAAATGTTTTATACCAACATGGATGAGTTCATATAAACAATAATACTACCTCTTGAATATAAAGATCATAGTTTGACAGTTTGTCAATAGTTGTACTGATTTTAAAGCATGTAAATCAATTAATCTGTAGAAATTAAATCAAACCCCCTGTCCCTCCACTCCCCTCCCCACCACCCTTCGATGATCTATTGATCTTTTGATTCAAGTCATGTTTGTTGAGGTCGATTTTTGGATAAAACATAACATCAAAAAGAAGTTCTTTAGTATACAACTCAAAACGCAAGTATATGCTAATACAAAGCAAAGTCTTTTTCCTCAATATTTACAATGAGCCTACACGTGAAGCTAACCAGGAATATAGATGCCCTTAACAACGGAACAAACGCTAACACTGACCTCACACTCGAAGCTTAAACCTAATAAGATCCTGCAGAGCTTTCAAATTCTCAGCAAACCGTAAAAGTAATACCTCATACTTACAGCGTACTAAAATACAAAAACCATTTCATCACACTATTTCAAAAGCATATCTCTTAACATATCCAAATGTTTAATTTTAACATATAACATTTTCATGTTAATATATTTAACAAAATAGAAAATGCACCTTGTTTAATTAATTATCTTACTGACCAACGAATTAATGCTAACGTAACAAAGTTTTTTACATGTTAATATAGTCAATAAATTTTCATACACAACCTTACCTAAATATCATAATTCCCAAACATAACTGTCATACTTATAACAAAAGTTTTATCCACACACTTTAAAAATAAAGTTTTATCACAAACATAAAAATATAATTTGCATGAATAAAATATCATTATAGTGAAGTGTAATAGTTTACTGATTTTTAAAGCAGTTTAAAATCGCATAAATTCTGTAAATCAATAACCACCTGTCCTCCTAATTCCCTCGCCAACCGCACCGTATACATGATCTATTTAGATCATTGATTCGTTCATATATCTAGTGTCATTTTTATAAACATCACATAAAAATTAAGTTCATTTATATACAGACTACACGAATATTTTATGCAACGTAATAGTGTATTAGCATACAAAAGCTAATACATAATCATAACCTTCAGAACTAAGGGATATTATAATGTACTAACAGACAAAACTACAACATACTTGTGATACTCGATAATAAACAGTCAACATTCAACAAGCTTCCCATACTTAACGAACCGAGTGATAAAGTAACTAACATTGGCATTCAGAAATGTAATCTGTTGCACACTTTTGAACGTTCTGTAACCATTAATTCACTGGTATTTACCTTTAACAGTATATATTTTAACAATACAATTGACCTAAGTAACCTAGTACCTAATTATTCATACACGACCAACCGAAGATTATTATGCTAAGATAACAAAATTGCCGATCAATAAAGCTATACATGTTCCATAACGCTGAACTAGAATATAAGACAATGAGCAAGTACCTAACATAACTAATATTAATGAGATTATCTGCTAAATTCACAAAAACCTCTAACTTTATCAAAGGTAAAGTAGCTAACAAGTACATACAAAATTCAAATGTGTCCCCAACTGTTTCCAACATACCAGCAACAGCTAAGCCAGTATTATCTAACAAAATCCTTACTTAATCAAAAGTGAACCAATCTATCAAACAAATACCAACATCTGAACTAATGAATTGAACATCTATACGCTCATCAAAGGTGACATTCATATCGAAACAAACGATGCAATTTTGAAAACTATGAATAAGGTCTGTTATAGACATTAGCAAAATTCTCTGGCAAACTTAACTTACTCAGCAGAAACTTAACCTATGCTCACGTTTCTAACACATCATTGTTAGTTAACACAGCAGTAATATCTTACGAAACTTATTTTTCTAACAAATGTCAGTATTTTTTAATTCACATTGTACATAGTAATATTTAAAATCGTTAAGCAGAAATTTAAACATAGTACCTAACAATATCTAAACACTTACAATGGGTAAAAACCTACTACATAAGATACTAACATCAGGATCTTACGAAAAAAGATATTAACTATTATGAACTATTTGAATTAAGGTTCTCAATCCTATCCTCCATCGATACAGCAAAACATCAACCTATGACCGCGGCTCTTTCACCCATACACAACAGATAAAGCGAGGTATAATCTAACAAAATTCCTTAACAGTTAAAGTGTCCAAACTATCAAAGATACCAGCATCTTGGAGACTATTGAATGATACTTACATTCATCAAAAAGTGACTGTCATATACAAAATTTGAGTAACACATTTTGGAACTCATGGATACTTAAACGTGGACAATGAGATCATGAAGCGCGTGGGTGGTGACGCAATGGAGGACGGGTGTCTCCATTACAGTTTTATTGGATTGTACTGCTTATGACAAATTCAGTAACACTATTCCAACCTTCCACTTATGATATTTTATTCAAAGAACTCTTTATTTTTATGTTTAGTTTGGATAAAAAACTTTATTTTTATGTTTTTGGATAAAACGTCTAATGTTCTTGCAATTATCGTTGGCAGATTATGATACCTTAGGACCGTTGTATAGATGAATTTTTGTCATATAAAATATATAAACTATTGTTTAAATGTAAAAAACTTTGTGATGTTAGCCGCCCCACATATATATTTCTGTTTTGTTCAGTTATGTATATTATTAGATCAGTTATAGTTAAGATTTTTGTACAATATTACCATGTTGAATTGTAAATTTAATCATGATATTTTTTTATGCTAGTAGATTATATGATCAGAGAAAGTTTATGATAGGTTAGCGTTTGTATGCTGGTGTTAACAAGGTACTTTACTGTTGTTAAGTATGGAACTTAGCCATTAATGTTAGCCATTAGTTTATTCGGTGTTTATAAGGTGTATTAGGTTTGCCGTTGTACATTATATCCTTAGTTCAGGTAATGTATTGTTAGCTTTAATTTTTAGTGAAAACATTGTTATGTTAGCATATATTGTTGTGTTAGTATATAAAGAACTTAGTTTGTAGTATGTTTATCCGAAATGATACTCGAATATGTTGAAATGAATCAATAGATCAAAAGATCAAGGAAGGGTGGGAGAGTTCAGGTGGTTTGATTTACCTGATTTCTACGCTTAGAGCGGTAAACTATTACACATTATAACTGATGAATTATATTCATCTAAAAACTCATTTATTTGTTATTTGTTTGGATAAAACTTTATTAAATGTTTTGCAATATTGTGGGAATTATTGGTTCTATAGTCTATGGTTAAGGTTATCGATACCAATTTTTGTTAATGATTACTATGTTATTGTAAAAAACTTTGTTATGCGTTTAGAGCATTACTATTAGAATAATGCCAGAGGTGCAATAGACAAGGTTATGATAAATATTGTTAAAATTAATTACTTTGTCAATTTGAAATTAACGTTAATATGTTTGAGATAAAAAGGTTATGATAAATTATTGTTAAAATTACTTTGTCAATTTGAAATTAACGTTAATATGTAGAGATAGCTAAAAGGTATGAGATTTACATTTTGGCATGCATTGTTAGTTACTTTGAGCGTGGTTTATTGTGTGTGTATAAGGCGGATTCTTAAAATGTAACTTTTTTATGTTTTATTTATATATCACGAAATAGCATTAAAAGTTTTTGTGTTGATGTTGTATTACTAAATTATGTCTTTTGAGATCAATAGATATCTATAGATCAATAGATCGTAGCGTGGGAGGAGGAGACTGGCGAGGGTGGTTTGATTTACTGAAATACTGATTTACTGCTTTAGGGTATGTAAAAACGTAAATTTTTTATAATATAAAAACATGAAAAGCATAAAAGTCTTTGTGTTATGTTATTCAAAATATGATCTTGAGATCAAAATCTATGGACTCATGAGCGATGGTAGTTGATGGCGGTGATGGGGATGCGAATCGGTATTTCCTCTCCCTGTACGAGGACAGTAGTTGATTTTACTGATTTATGCTGCTTAAAGGGTATGTAGATAAACGTATAGATTTTTTAGATATTTAAACTATGAAAGGCATAAAAGTTTTGAGTTATGTTTATACAAAATAATGAATGTGAATGCATTCAGATCAAATAGAATCGTCTGGTTGCAGAGTGGGGGCGAGGTTTGAGAGCTGGCCTGGTTATCATTTATCTAGATAACTGCTTTAGGGTATGTAAAAACGTAACTTTTTTAAGTTATAAACACGAAAAGCATAAAAGTTTTGTTATGTTATACAAAATATGACTTAAATCAATAGATCATGGTTGGACAGGAGGGTAGGTTGGGTGGTTTGCCGATTACTGATTTACGGCTTTAGGGTTATGTAAACATAAAATTTGCTAAATTATAAACATGAAAAAGGCATAATGAATTTGTGTTTAATTAATTATACAAAATATGGATTTTGAATTAACTGAGATCAATAGATCTAATAAATCATGGATGGTCAGTAGGCTGGTGGGATGGTGGGTTATGGTATTTACTGATTTACTGCTTTAAGGTATGTAAAAAAACGCAAATTTTAGTAAAAAATAAGACTTGAATCAATATATCACGGATGGGATAGGGAGGGCAGTTTGATTTACTGATTTACTGCTTTAGGGTATGTAAAAACGTAATTTTTTTTAATTTAATTTTTTTTTAATTTTAAAAAAAAAATTTAAATTTTTTTGCCGCTGTCAACTCTGACTCCTCTGACTCCGACTCTTTCCTTCTCTGACTTTGAATCTGACTCCTTTCTCCACTTCTCTTATGCATTTCGGCCATTTCTATGGGGGACCCCCCTCTGGGGGGTTCCCTGACACCCTTTACAACCATCATATTCAAGATCTATGGGTCCGATAACATATAAAGATACAAATTCTGTATTATTACACAAATATTTAATAACTCGGCACAGCACTGGTGTTGGCTCCGAATCCGAATCCGTATCCGAACCCCGAGCCAGGCTCCGGGTCTGAATCCTCTCTATAAATTTCAGCTTTCTAGGGTTATTTTAATTTTTTTTAGGGGGCAGCGCGGGGACGTAATCTCATCTACGACGAGATTACATCACCCCCTAGAGCCTCGCCAAATTTTAGCCCGACATGATAAGCCTAACCCTGATAGATAATAATAATATATTAAATAATAATAATAATAATAATAATAATAATAATAATACAGACAGATGGTCTGTCAATTGGCCAGCTGTTCGGTCGATCGAATCTCGCTCACTTCCTATCCCGGGTAGATATATATACACAGAATCAAAAGGATCTAAATGACACAATTTTACCTTGGCGCTAAGGGCCAACAACCCCTTAGGATGATCCTAGGAACACCAAAACTCGCTGGTAATGAGTTTAACTCACCCAATAACATTATACCAAGTTTCAAAACAATACAATAACTCCTTCATAGCAAAATCGGTGAGCTACCAAAGGAATACCGAATACTATTAAATATATATATAATAAAAATATATAAACTTAATATAATTTATATTAATATACTATTATATAATGATATATATATATATAATTATATATTAATATGTATATATATTATAATATATATATTATAATATATATTATAATAATATTTATAATATATTATATATATATAATATATAATATATTACCTATAGGAACAAAAAAGATTTTATTCAACGATGAAGTAGCTAACCCATCATAATGAATAATTTATAGATTTGCAAAAAGAAGACCAATGCAACAACATGATATAATACTCTCCCAAAAATAAACATATTTATTGTGCTTGCCGCAGGCAACCTGAAATGTGTATACATATAATGTCATTAAAATGTATCGATTTCACATAAATGTATAGGTAACAACAGCCGCGCTTTTTTTTAAAGAAG
>JABUQX010011256.1:12500-15523 GCA_015478945.1 Trachelipus rathkii | reverse complement strand
TATATATATATAAATATATAATATATATATATTATTATATATAATCTAATATATATATATATATATATAATATATATATATACTATATATATATATATATATATAGATAATTTTTCAAAAGTTATTTAGTTAATTTTGTCATTTACAGTAGATATAATGGTACATTCTTATGTATATTAACCTTAAAATTAAATTTTTTTAACATTGTTTTCATTTCTCCTTGATGCCACACTATTTCATTGTCTATGTATTGTCTTTGAACTATAATAACTATAATAATAATATCATAACACAACTTAAAAAAAAAAATTTTTTGGCAAATTTGGAATGGCTGTATTTCTGTAAAACAAGCAAATACCCAACGTCAATATTGCAGGGAAGGAACATCTATGTAGTAGCTATAATGTGTGAAAATTTCAGATTTTAGCACTTACCCCATCTAGATATTAAGGTTCAAAGTTACCGATTTTCCGAAAAATTGATTTTTGAACACCCTGTAAATTTTTTTAAAAATATTCAAAACTTCAAATAAGATTTAAGTTAAACCCTACTTTAGTATGTATCATCACACAAATTTTATATCGTTAGAATTATTTCCTTCTTTTAATTAATACACCCACGAAATGGAAATTTTTTCCATTTTTTACAACAATTTTTCGGATTCATTTTCATGGTGAAATATTTTTTCCCAAAAAAAAACAGGAAAAGCCAAATGTACCTTAAAGTTATCCCTAACAAATCACTCTCTATGAAATTTGGTATAAGAATTACAATATGGAGATATGACCTAAAATGTTACCTCTATTAAGTGATAAATTTTGCTCCACCTGGTCAAACATTTTGGCTCACCCTGTTACAACCAGAATAAATCTACAAAAACGAATGGTGGTTTTGAACTTTCCAGTGATAACATTAACGCCATGCAAAATATAAAAGTTTTCAAAAAAATTATCGAGCGGCCAACTTCCATTATTTTGCGTACGCAAAAATGGATTAGACCCATTAATTAACAAGTAACACAACAGTACCTTCATGTAAGACGCTTCAGTGGCGAACTAAGAGTCATAGGCCCCCCGCCAAAGTGAAAATAGGGGCCCCTTGGACCATATATAATATATATATATATATATATATATATATATATATATATATATATATATATTATATATTTATGATTTATTATAAATATATTAATATATAGTATATATATGTCTTATATGCCTATTATTTATCAGATTGTACTATCTTTTATTGGAGAAATTAGATATTTGCATAAAAAGTAATGACATTTTTGGAAAGAGTATATAAAAATGAGTATAAATGTTCTTTAAAAGGGAAAAAACATGTATTAAAGACTTTTCACTTTTTTGTACAAAAATTTAATCAAATTCTCAAAAACATATTTTTACATTCTGCTTCCAAATGTATTATTACTATTTTTACTTAAATATCTAATTTCCCCCTCCCTATCCAAAAAAATAAGTGTCAATCTAGTAAACTTGAATATTATATTTATATATAAATTATATATTATATATATATATATATATATATATAATATATATAATATATATATATATATATAAATATAATAATATATATATATAATATAATATATATAATATATATAATATAATATATATAATTATATTATAAGAAATTATAGAATAAGAATGTTAACTTACCAAAATTCTTGAATATCTGTTCTCGGCGTCAAAATATTCGAAAGGATGAATGTTTTATAGTTTACCAAAACGTTTTTAGCTCATTGCCATGAATTTATTAACCACTTCTTTCAGATCAAGAGACATGTTTCATTTATGATGCTTAATAAAGCCAATGAACTTAGCCTTGTTTATGTCATATTGTTCCTTAAAAAAGGTTTTTATTATTAACTTGAGCTTTGAAAACGACTTTTCAGCTGTTGCAGATGTTACTGGTAACGTCAAATACAACTGAACTGTTACACAAGTCTTGTAAGCTATTTGCAAAGCAGCTGCTTTCCACGAATAAAAAGTTTGCTAAATCTTTAATATTACCATTTTTCATTTTCACTTCTGTAGTCATTAAGCTTGAAGGTGATTAATTGTTCATAAACCGAAAGATATATAAATCTAAATCGTATTTTCTACCAGTTTTGTAGCCTTTTTCTTGGCAAACTTTTCATTCGTAGCCTGCTAATTGCTGCAGGAGCAAGAAATGAAAATAACTCATTAACATTGTTCATGCTAATGAAACGAGTAGTTTTCTGTTCATTTAATATATCAAGAGATTTTTTGAAAACCCTTATTCTAAAAGCTTTCAATGGGTCTTCAATTCTTTTATAAGATAAAAGCTCATAAAAAAAAACTTTTTAATGTTCTTTACGTTCTGAAATTCTTTATATTCATGCTCCCTATATGTTCGCTAACTCCGTAAGTTCTCTCACGTACAGTCTTTAAATTTGTCGTCTTAGCTCACATAGTTTATTTTGCTGTCCAATAGGTAAGTGCTCTGTAGATCTGATTTGGACTTGCAATTTTTGAACAGCATTGATGCTTCCAATACTTACTTGAACACCAGCAAGACAGAGAATAACTCAAAATTTTCTAACTGCTTCCTGAGACCAAGGGTTTCGTTTCTTTCACTTGACTTCTTACTCACAAATATCACTTGAGATAAGAACTGCGAAAATACTTTTTGAAATTTTTTTATTGCTAGTTAGGAATCATACTTGGATGACACCTAGTTGGACACAATATTAGTGTTTTTTTGATGCATTCGTTATTTGTTGAAACAGATGTTAATTCCTTGCCACCGAGCTGTATACTAGAACTGAAATACACATATACTTTTTTCCAGTTTGTCATAAAATTTTTGAAGACCCATTATATCTTTTACAGAATCATTAAGAATTAAATTTAAATTATGAGCTGCACAATGAATGTATTCTGCATTTGGAACAATTTTCTATATACGAGCCTGAAGTCCTGAATATTTCCCTCGCATATTTGCTCCTCCATCATAGCCTTGACCTCTGCATT
>JABUQX010011255.1:12500-16283 GCA_015478945.1 Trachelipus rathkii | reverse complement strand
GGGAGGAGATTTTCTACTTTATAGCTCTGCTTTTGTTCGAATATTTATGAGGAATACGACTGAGGTTTAGTTTTATTGGAGCTCGCTCTTATATTAGTTTTTTATAAGGAAAGAGAAGCTAATTCCTTCAAGATAGCAGTTGGAATGGGAGTCTCCTCTCCCACGTAAAGCACAAGTATCCCCCCATTTCTATTCTTAAGTTTCGACTCAGCGCTCTCCTCTCCCCAATTCTTTGAACAGGTCGTCCCAAGCTTTAAGTTGCTTTTCACGAACATTAAAATTTTCCGGTAAATATGAATTTATAAATAAATGTTTAAATTCAAATATAAGATTATTAATTATAGGTATATCGCTAAAAAGTTCACTAGAAACAACAGAAGGAGAAAACTGAGAGAGAGAGTGAAGAAAGCATTATCTCTACAAATCGTGTTATTACATAAATTTTATACTTCTTGCTCTGAGTATCCAGTTAACATATCTTGTCTCACAATATAATATTGATGCAAATTTTTTTAAACGGCATTCCAATTTATATTATGTATCGTCTTTGCTAAAAATTCTACATCATAATTTCTCTTTAAACTTAAATCAATTGTAACATTTTCGCGAGAGTATATGTTAATTACAGTATCATTAGCAGCTTTAATTTGACCAATAATCGATATATTATCGTCCTCATCTATAGGGATCAAATTGATCTCACTATTACTATCTAAAATAAAGACTCTTTTTGATATTTTATCAACAGTAGTATAAAGTTTATAATTTTCTACATTATTTAACACATTAATATTGTTTATAACCGGACTTTCTCCTATCGGAGCATCCGTACCTAATATATTTTGTGAGCCACTAGAGGCCAGCGTTGGTATCGTATGGGTTACATCGATACTCTTGTCAATAGTCGGAATATCAGAGCTTCATTGGAAGAGGATGAACTGCCTTGTCATGTGCAGTGAGCACTTCGCCTCGTGTCCTGCTAAAATTTCAGCTACCAAAGATTTCTTATTTTATGATTATTATTATTATTATTATTATTATTATTATTATTATTATTATTATTATTTTTATTATTATTATTATTATTATTATTATTATTATTATTATTATTATTATTATTTTATTATTATTATATTATTATTATTTTATTGATTATATCCGTTAGAATACCAACGTACAATATTATTTTAATACTATTAAACTACATTTTGAACGCATTGCAAATTATTTACTATAGCAAAATCCCCATAATAAAATACTGACATTTTCATTTTAAATATTTTACCTACCCCTAACTCACTGTGCGAGGGTGGTCCCATGATAGCGTGTTTCCCTGCCTCCTTTGGGGGTTTGACTCATGTGCTTGCTGACTCTCTCTATTTGGCGGGAATACCAAGGAATACAATAGGACAGAATTCGAATGGCAGGTGGGTAACTTCTATGGAGGATTGCAGTGTGGTACATACTCGCCTAGGAACATCAGCATTTACACTGGTTGCTGTTTACGTTCTCTAGGAGATTTCTTCTACTTTGATGATTGTTGTTTCTTCACTGTCCGAAGTCGGTTTTTGGCAGCAGCCTCACTGCAGCTGTCCTTGCGACCTTGGGTGAGCGACTTGAGAGCCGCTTTCATCTCTCGAAATAACTCTTGTTTACTTTAGCATCTCTTGAACGGGGAATTGGTGTTGTTGTTGATTTGCTTTCGATCGGCCTCCTGTGATCTCTCTCTTGATCGGGAATGTTCCTTCTTGAAGATGATTTATGCCCACAATATTCTCTCACCCTTCTCTCATGGGGGTTTCGTAGTTTTATCTATCAAAAGTTTTTTATATAAGTTATCAGCGCACTTTTGTATTTTTCTTCAATATTGGCTATCGTCTGGCCAGAGTCTTAGGCTTTCGTTGGATGCGAGATGGAAGCTCATTAATAAACAACTTATGAACAAAGAGCACTGTTTTTTCAGCAAGCAGATCGAATCCTATTCTCCCCATAACATCTCGTCAGAGCTCTCGCCAAGTGACTGAAGGAAGTTCTTTTTTCTTCCAATTTTTGAAAATCTCACTGATTTGACTTTTAGATTGGAGCAGTAAGCTTCTCTAATCGACGCAATTAACTTTTGAAAGCAGTCTCCACCCAAGGGAAATTTGATTGTCGCTACGATATCATGGGGAAGGACGGAGGCTAATATTCTTACGCGCTCTTTTGGATCATCTACTCCATTGAGTTTGAATACGGTTATAGTCGTGTGTAACCAGGTCATCATATTACGCACATCTAACTTTGGGATGGCACCAATAGGCAGACTGGTCTTTGGAGTCTCCCTCAAGGATGGAGAGATTGTGGGGGTAACAGATCTTGCTCGTAATGGGGTATGCAGGTCCTGACTTCCCTTCCCATCCGAGTTCGAATTTTCTTCTCGTCGAATTGGAGATTTGGGGGAAGAGGGGGAAACGTTCGAAGTTTTTGCAGATGCTTTAGATGTAGTACTTGACTTTCCCCTACCCCTGACGGTCTTAAATCGGGGAGATCTCTTTTTATGGTTGGGCATGTTAAAGTCCCTTGTGCCCGTTTCTTTATTTATTTTATATTTCTTTTTTTTGCCGGTGATATTGATATTATTTGAAAATGAAGCTCTTTTTCACAAGACTAGCGACTTTTTAAAATACGGGATTCTCACGCATTCTTATGTAATAAAGTTTTATGAGAGGTTATGTAGCAAAGGCCTAAGACTTTTATTTTTTGTTAAAAAAAAATTTCACAGTATAGTGGGTCACTTCACTAGCAGCTATATTTGTTTTTTCCTTTTCACTTTCAATACCACCACTTTTTTTTTTTTGTTATGCGCCCCTAGATCAGAAAGGGGTTTGTCACTCCGGGGTCACCAAAACTATATACAACAAGTGATCTCTATGATGATTAATTAGCCTATTTAGAGATCACTTGGATATAGCAAATATAAATATTTTTGGGAATAGTGAACGTTCCCTTTATTTTATTTCTGTATTATTATGTCCTATGACTATTTTTTCATGAACACACATAAGATAGTCACAGTTGTTCAAAATAAATGTTTACTTTTTAAATACTTTAAATCTGACTATAATTACAGTATCAATTTTTTTTTGGACCGAGAGAGTGTCAACGTGTTGGCTCTCCGATCTCTATTTCTAACTGGACTTATTCCTTCCGCAGTGGCACACGATGGTGACAGAAATCACTCGTGACCTGATCATACAGATAATAATGATGAATCAATTTTCGCTTCTTACAACAGGAACTTATATCAAGGTTGCCTAACATATACTTTATAATTATAACTATGTACCCGAACTACACGGTCCAGTATACATATATATATATATATATACTATTTATATACTATATATATTAATATTATTATTATATTATAATATTATTATATATTATATATTATATATATTATAATTATATTTTTATATCATATATATATATATATATATATATAACAGTGGCACCTCGCAATAACGGCGTAATTGGGACCGGACCCTCGCCGGTAAGTGAATAAAGCTCTTTTTTTGTGCCTCGTGAGTGCCTGCAAGCAAAACTACGTACTATGTACTAATATATATTAAGTGTGCAATTACACTAACTATAAAACAATGATAGAAAGGTAAATTTACCCATTGTTTACATTTAAATATATATATTTAGTACATACAGTGCATGATTTACAATTCAAAAATGAATAGAAATATAAAATTTTAAATACAAATGTTTTTATTTTGAGAATGCCACATCGTCCGA
>JABUQX010011254.1:0-31919 GCA_015478945.1 Trachelipus rathkii | reverse complement strand
ATGTAACATAAGCCAACTGCAGATGTTGGGGTCCTCTTTGCATACCGATTTAGGTGTGAGAGAAGCCGAATCATTCGCATTCTCACGATCGGGCAACTAATTAAGAACCGCTACACACATTCCGCAGTCGTTTTAACCATTCTTACAGACACACTTAAATACACCACTTTCGCTGCTATCGGTAAATCTGAAATCTGACCACAACCTTATTTATATCTCTTAATTTTAATCCCTTTCTTCCAAAGCTCATCTGCCTACTCGTTTTGTCTAGGGCACTTCTCGGGCCGAGATTGGGGTCCATTGCGCGATTGCTCTACGGTTAACTATAACTTGGAATGAACTGCTTTGTCTTGGTGACGCTTCGACTTCTGGCCGGAGAGCAGGATCGTAATCCGTTGATGGGAGGCGAGGTTCATTCCTTCTTCGATAAATCTATCTCTGTCCTCATAATCCATAGGTGCGATCGTGTTGTTCTCCATGGTACCAATTCAGGTCTAGAGACAGTGCGATATTCGGTGAGTGGAAATTTGCGTTCTCCTATCACTCTTGCTATTTGTATCTGCTAGAAATCGGTTGCCAGGAGATAGCTCTTCGCGACGAGCAAAAGCGAGGATTTCATCAAAAGAAAGTTGTTCTTCCCTCCTTGGTTCCCTACTGACAAATCTTTCTTGCCTCATGAGCAAAACATCTCTAACAACTTCTGTAAAGCTGGGTCTTCTCCCTCTTATTCGATACTTGATTGTTCTGTTCTAAATTCTTCCAACTGAAAAATACCAATCTCTTCGGAATCCTATTTTCTGCTCGGTAACTCACCGATGGACGATTCTCGCATTCCCTCAGTCCTCTCCTTCTCTCTCAGTGTCCTATGCCTTTGTCCTGTGATTGACATTCGATCGGGCTGCTCGCATGGGCTCCTGAGAATCACGATAGTTAGGAAGGTCGGTTGGCCCCAGATGCATTATTACCCGAGTTTTTGAGGAGGAGTGTGCTCCGGTGGTTGGACCCGCGACTCTCGTTCAGACTTATATTTGCTCCTATGTCTCAATACTTAAACTTTCCTCGAGAAGTAGATTGGAAGCACACAGTCCCATACGATTCGAAAAAGTAGCGCGTCGATCCTTTAACTATGCGATATAGCCTCACTTGTGTTCTACTAAGATCTTTGAACGCTTGGTCAACTCTCATTTTCTCTAGATCATCTTGGAATCTTCATTCACTTCTTTCCGATCGCCGTATGGCTTTCAGGCGGGTTCGAGTCTTCACTGGCGATTATACTTTCCTTAATCTTACTGAATTCTATGGGTTTCCGCCGCTTAGGGAACTTACGGGGAAGACTTGCGTGGTGGCGCTTGACATATCCAAAGCATTGTGACCGGGATATGGCCGCGTCACTGTCTCCAAGTCCTTCCTTTTGGTTTCCTCTATCACTATTTGCTACTTATGTCTAGTTTTCTCTCAAATCACTTCACATGAGAATTGTTGACTGGCGCGGACTTCTTCTTCTTTTTCGTGTTAATAGTGGTGTTTTCCTCAGGGTTCTGTCAGTTATCCTCCCATTATATTCTTACTTTTCATTAACGTTCTTCTCACCTGCACATCTAACTCTATCCACTCGTAAGGCGATGACTCGACCCTTCATTCTTCAACCTCATTTCATTCTGCTCCCTCTTTTACTTCTAGAAATGCCTTTCTCGTCTTTAAGTTAATCTTTCGATTCTTTCATCGCTGATCTGGATTTAGCACTTTCCTGGTGGGGTGTCTCACCTTGTGATAGATTCAATTCTTTAAAGAACTCAACTTTCTCAAAATCGTCCTCTCTAAACCAACCTTCGCAACTTTCCTCTCTCTTTGACGGTTCTCTCGTCTCTCCTGTCTGTTGACAATATAAACAATCCTTGGCCTTAAATTAAACAAAAAAATGTCTTGGGAAACCTCAACACAGAACGGTGTAAGTGCGGCCTCAAAGGACTGCGGGGTTTTCTGTTAGGACTCGAGACTTTTATTTGCTTTTCTCAGTTCTTCAACTTAAACAAGGAGCTCATCCGCCCTTTGTATGAGAGTTGACGTTCTCATATCGGGGAGGGGCTCTGGTTTCGACCCGGCTTTTATGGACAGACGTCGAGTCCAAGGCCAAAAGAGCTGTATTTAAACTGTTCCTGTACTTTTCATTCACTTGACCCTCTATTCTTGCGGCGCGATGTTGGTGCTTTATCTTCTTTCTATAGGTACCACAAGCGGACAGGTGCTCGATGGAACTTGTCACTCGCGTACCTCCACCTTTCGACGTCCTCGTACAACAAGGAGCGTGCTTGTGTCGCATGAGTTTTGTAGTGGGAATTTTGCACTCCAGGATGAGTTCACTGCGGTTGCTTCTTCTTTCAGCCAACTTACTGTCTGCTGGAAATCCTCTTCATCTTCTGTTTCTGCTGAAATTAATCCTCCGCCTTCAAAGCCTTGCGTCTTTGCTCAGCTAGCGTAGATTTGCCATAGCATGTAGGTTGGATGTAACTCGCTGAGGCGTGCAACACGCCCTCCTCTGATTTAGGGCTTCGCCCGTGAGAAGTCCGGTATGAAAAGTAAAAATGTCTCAGTACAAAGGTATTATAATATATATATATACCTATATATATATATCATAACGTAATTATATATATATAGAGTATTTATATATAATATATACTACTACTATATATTTATAAATTATTATATATATACTGAATTTTAGTATATTATATATATATGTATATAATAACTTTATAAAATATTAACTATTTTTATTATTGTAAATAAATTTCATTCAACATTTAGAGAAATTAATGCTTGAGAGTGAAGAAAATCTTCAAAACGTCCATTGCTATTGACTTTGATAAGGAAAAAAAGTGAATGCGGAATATCTTGAATTCCCACGTCAATAGTAAAGATAAGGGATCGGGAGGTCAAAACGATGGGCAACAACCGGCAAAGACTGAGAGAGAGAGAGAGAGCGAGAGGAGAGAGAGGGAGAGAGACAGAGAAGAGAGAGAGAAGAGAGAGAGAGAGAGAGAGAAGAGAGAAGAGAGAAGAAGAGAGACGAGAGAGAGAAGAGAGAGAGAGAGAGAGAGAGAGAGAGAAGAGAGAGAGAGAGCCGATGACTGAATGAAGAGAGAAGTCGAGAGAGGAGAGGAGAGGAGAGAGAGAGAGAGAGAGAGACGGAGAGACCAGAGAGAGAGAGGAGAGAGAGAGAGAGCAGAGAGAAGAGCAGACTGTCAACAACCACGCACCTGTGAGCTTTGAGCGTGCATGTTGGTATTTTGCCACTGATCACGTTTTCGGTCCAAATTACGAGACTTACATAACTGGCTGCAGTCATAGATTTTTTTTTTTTTAATAATCCTATGGGATTTTTATTATAATAATAGTTATTAGTTTGATTTAAGCTTTCTCCACAGTGATATATTTTAACTTGTCCTAAAAAATTCTTGAAGTTCTTTTTCTGAAACTAAAGTAACTTAAAGTAAAGGCGACTAATAACTTAGCAGCTCAGCACATACGACACCTCTACTACCACTGATCACTGAATACTGAATAACTGAATAGATCAACACTGTGTACTGAAAGTCAATGAAATGAATTAAAACATTCAATGCAGAATGATTTAATTTTGAAATGATGAAAATTAACATTCAATATGTGGGAGAATGGGAGTCAGGACAGAGTCAACAAAGTCAGAGATGCACTGATTGATTATTATGAGCATGTTGCGCATATGGTTAGTCTAGTCGATGTACTATGATTTCTGACCGATCCACCTTCCCTCTCCATTATTTGGTTTTCATAAAGACGAAAAGTCTAACAAGCTCTTTTGGGACGTGGGATTTGAGCTGCTATTATCACCACCTAGTGGTTATAAGCATCGGTTACTGTTAAATATTCTAGTCAAACGGCGGAGTCCAGTGTTCCGAAATCCCTTGTGCATCATATGTGTTCGCAGAGGTAACTAGACCTCTCTCTGTGACTATTTCATTTTAATATGGGGCCAGCTTTTCTGACTACACCTTGTACTGCAGCTCAAAATTTTGGGTATTGCAGCAAAAGAACGCGGGCCGGCCGTGACTTTAAAACTACGTTTTTGAAGTCGTTCTTTTGGGACGTGGAATGGCCTAGTGAGTTATAAGCATCGATGAGGTCTACACTGCTGAAAACCGTATTCCACGTGTTCGACCATTCCGCTGATGGGAGGTAAATCTCCTGTGACTCATTTCATTAATGGGGGCCAGGCCTTTTTTGATTACTCAGCATTTATGGGATGAGAAACCCGGGTGCTTTAAAAAACTACGCTTGAAGCGTCTCTTTTTGGGGATGTTATTCACCTGGATCGCCCACACCTCTCTGTGTGTGATTTAACAGTCTATATCGGCCAGTTACTGTGCTTAACCTCAATCAATGCGCGGAGCTCGTTCGCAGTGTTCGTTATGTAAATCCCGCTGATGGAGAGTGAAATCTCCCATTTAAATGAGATGTTTCCATTTGCTACAATTTACATTCTCCCTTACAATCCTTAATATTTTTACCAGGGAGAGAAAGAGAGAGCTTCACTTCAGGGTGTTGGGAGAGGGGGATAAAGAATTTTTTCCGTGGCCTTTTTTAAAAAATTTTTTTTGAAACAAATGTCGACTTCCCGAAATACCATAAGAGCGGGGGCTTCCAGGAGACCCCCCCGGAGGGGGGGGCCCCATTTCGTCCCGGAAGGCCGAGGAGACCCCGACTCTTGCAGTCGGTGCGATATAACATTCGCGTACCCATTTGTCTTTATTTCGCAAAAAAATTTTTGTTTAAACTATTTCTTCGAGGGTTAGACCGCCCGATGCAGGTAGTCGGGGTTCTCTCGGCCTTCCGGGAACGACAAGGCGTGGTTAGCGACTTATTTTCCCACCCTCCGTGGGAGGGTCTACCGGAACCCACCTCTTTGGTGTGATTTGGGTGGTCGCGGGGGTTCCTCCGCCCGTCCCCCAGCGGGGTATGGAAAACGTCCCCATCTGTTCCCGATCGGTGGTAATAAGTATAGATATATATATATATATATATTATAATATTACAGATATTATAATTATTTATATAAGTATATTATAATATATATAATATTACTATATATATAATATTATATATTATATATATAGTTGGGTGGATATACTACTTATATACTCTACAATATATATATATGATTATGATATTTATATTAGAAGAATGGAGGTCATCTGAGCAGGTAAGTCATAGACATGAGAAGAAACTTTCTTTCGCACAGTTACAAGGGCGGAGCAGGGCTAGCAAACCCGGCCTTTACATTTTATTGTTCTTTGCTTGAAATACTCCCTGGACCAGATCAGAGCTTTTGCGCCTGCGAATAAGATTTTTTCTGGAGAGCATTGTACGCGGACGACGATTTTGGAGGCCAAATGGATAGAAGATTTCTAGTTCAATGCGATTCAAGGGTGAAATACCCTACCGTATTATAGACTCAAAGGACTAGCATCGAAAAAAATATGGACTGAAGTAAAGATTTCTGTAGAGTGACGTTAGGCGAGTCAAGAGTTTCTAGGCCAAAAGAAAGAAGATGATGCCAATGACAGGGCGAAAGTCCTACATGGGAGATGGTGTAGGTAGATGGTAGAAGTATTATATTATAATTAATATATATATATATAGTATATATATATATATATATATATTAATCATATTTCGTATGACATTACATTATATATTATATATGATTAACTTTTTAATTATTTTATTCTTAACACATACACAATTTTTTAATAAGTAATATTTAAAGACTCATTCAGTTTATTTTCAATTAACAGGTATCCTTATGTTCCTCAAACTGTACTTCGTAAAATTTTCCATATTTTGATGGTATTTATAATGGTCCCTGGTATCATAAAGGATCCTTGGCTAACCTATTTGGCAGCTACTGGTGCAACAATATTTTTTTTACTTTTAGAGGTTAGTTATTATTGAAATAATGTTTTCTTTTTTTTAGAGAGATAGTGTGAGTGTTGCGAGGTGATAAAGAAGTCTTTAAGAAATGAGAATTTTTTAATTGTGTTTTTTACTTAATATGTTCTGCTTTCACAGGAAAAAAAAAGTAAGGTAAATTTATATATAACCGGCCCTCTTTAAATAAATAAATTATTTATTAAATTGTCGTTCATGTTTTTTGTTTGTGTTTGGTTTCTTGCATTGTTGTACTGTTGTGGTTGGTGTATTTACAAATACTTTTGTGTGTAAATAGTGTTCTAAAAATGGTAGAAGGAAGGTTTGTAGGGCTTATCAGAACACACAAGCTAAGTCATTAGTAGTTTCCTTTGTGAAGGTGCTTATTATTATTATTATTATTATTATTATTATTATTATTATTATTATTATTATTATTATTATTATTATTATTATTATTATTATTATTATTATTATTATCCTTATCATTATTATTTTTATTTTTATTATTACTATCATCATCATCATCATCCACCTTCTCTCCCCAAGAACATAGGGGATATAGAAACAGAAAGAAGTGGTAAAGAAAAGTACAAGGCAAGAAGAAAAAGCCAGCCTTACCGCCCCCTTTATACATTTTAGTGAGAACTCGTCGCAGTCAGAAAATCCATAATTGGAATGCATAATAGGAAAGATGACGTAGATTTGTGAGGTGGTATGGTTGTAGACCGGACCCAGGGGATGAACCCACATTGACTAATACCACAGTGAGGGTGCGTCGCAGTTTCGTGAAGCCCTAGGGTGAATTTTTCTAACTGCAACGAGTTCTCACTTAAGGGTAAGTTGGGCTTTCTTTTTGACTTACATCATGTTCTTCTATTGCTATCCTGTTTTTGGTGTATGTTGCGAACCTCACCCCCCAATCTGGGGAAAAGTGGTAGATAATCATAATAATAATAATAATAACAAAATTCAATTTTCACGATATTTTTATTTAATCATTAAGCCTGTTCTATATAATTTAATTACTATTTTTTTAATGTATTTTTCATATATTTATCCATCACAATATTTTGAATATCTATGCTAGTAAATTACATTGTTTAAAAAGTCTTTCATAATTATATAAAATTTATTACAAGAAAGTTTATTTAGAATTTAAGATGCAAAAATTACGTTATTAGATGCATTTAAATTATAAAGATCTACGAGATTTGTTAAATGATCTTTCAATAAGAATAAAAAAAAATATCAATTTTCCATTCACTACATATGTGTATGCCGCTTTTTCTTATACTTATATACGAAATTAAACCTAAATATATCTAAAACTAATAAATGTTCAATTCAATGGCAGGATATTGAAAATGATATCCTTTCTCGGAGCCGAATATTATTATTATTATTATTATTATTATTATTATTATTATTATTATTATTATTATTATTATTATTATTATTATTATTATTATTATTATTATTGTGAGAATAGTTTTCTAAGATATTAATGAGTACTGAGGATTCTGAACGTGTATTGTTTGCAGTATAAGTGAAGGGTTAACCTGAGGATGAGGGGAGTTATGTTGTAAGTTAATATATCTGAAGCCAATTGATAACCGAAAATTTTTGGTAAACCAGACAAACTAGATAACTATGCAATGATTTTTAAGCACTAAAAAAGAACTTCTGATATGTAGAATAGCTTTACTGTTTAGATTTGTCAATGGCTACCTTTGGAAGTTGTCTTATTATAAAATTGTAATAGATGAATAAAAATTTTCTACATTTAGATGCTGATTGACAAAGGATACTTTATGATGGTAGTGAGGTCTTAGTGCGATCAACAAGCAGAAGGAATGGAAGCAATTAAAACTTTTATTTTGGGGGCTTAAAAATATCCGTTACTTTGACTGTTATGTTAAGATTTTTAATAGAAGTAATTAACTTTTTTTTTTGTTGTTGTTGCATAATTATTGATTTGAGTTCACGGGAGAAATTTTAATAAAAGTTCTCATCAGTTCTTTCCTTCTTCTCATAGGTAAAACTCCGTATGAGATTGAATAGCCTATTCTTCTAATTAATTGACATTAATAATAGTTCGTTAAAAAAAAGTGAGCAAATGCTTGTGTCGTGATTAATGCAATGTCTATCAAGGCTTTTTCATTTTTTTTAAAGCTTGTAGAATGCAATTTGAACTTTTGTAGGTTGAAGAAAAACAGGACATTGTGGAGAGCGCAGTTTTAAAAGTATGCCCTAGTTTCATTTATATGAATAGCAATAAATGGATTTTGAAAGATCATTAGATGGATATCTTTGCAATAAGATGAACATCTTTACGTTAACGTATTTTAATTCATAAAGTGTTCGATGCTAAATTTTAGTTGATAAAATAATTCTAATTAATATATCACTCAATAAAGTAACATTCAAAAATAACACCTTAAAATTAATTTGATGATAAAACCCACCTTTATTCTCGTATAACTATTGTGCATTAAATTATTAACGAAATGAGGAATAGGCAACTTAATTGTAGAATGAAAGCTACTCACTAGTACAATAGGTTTTTGAGTGTTAAATGAATTTTCTCATTTTTGTGAAATGATGTTAAAGATGGTCTTATAATTTTTTTTTATTTTCTTCCCTTAGATTGTTAGAGTGTCAAAGATAAATCCGTTTAGTAGTCTTCTTAATTCACTCTTCTCAAATTTTCTGGATGAGAAAGATCAAGGATCTCTTATTTTAAGCCATATTTACCTTCTGGCCGGATTAACTCTTCCCTTATGGCTTTATCCTTGCGACTTCGTATACACAGAACCGGCATCAAATAATTCTGCTTCTGGTGTTAGTAATGCTCAATTTTGTATACTTCCTCTGCTAGCTGGCACTTTATCTGTAGGAATTGGAGACTCGGCGGCCTCAATTGGCGGAACGTACTTAGGAAAACACAGGTTTCCTGGAACAAAGAAATCTGTGGAAGGAAGTATTTGCAACATTCTTAGTCAGACCCTCTTCATTTGTTGCGTTATGCAAATGGGTCCTGTGAAGTTAATTTGGAATGTCTGGCCAAAACTTTTAATGGCCGTCGTTCTTAATGCTTTTGTTGAAGCTTTTACAGATCAAGTCGATAATATAGTTCTTCCATTGCTTTTGTACACGCCACTAATGGATTCGTAAGGTATTTTTAATATATTTATTTGTTCATATTTTCAGTCATTATTTTTTTTTCTTTTGTCATTATTTTTTTTTCTTTTGTTTAGTTTTTATTTATATATCATTATTTTGTTCAAATGTTTTTTATTCAAACGGGTTTCTATCTAAATTAGGCTCAAAATTTATTTATTTATTTTATTTTATTTATTTATTTATTCATTTATTTATTTACATTATTATTATTATTATTATTATTATTACTATATCAAAGAGATTATATTATTAAAGATTATTATATTAAAATTAATTTAAAGTAAAAAAACTACTACAAAAACAAAATATTAACTATACCGTTTTCCAAAACTTTAGAAAAAATTTAAATCATATAAATCGCTATGTTTTACTTTCTCACAATTTTTTATTTATTGGTAATGTAATATTTATTTGTGTAAGAAAATAAGTTACTCTCCATGTATGTGGAGTTAAACTACCTTTATCCTACAAACACGTTACCGCTTCTTAAAATAAGACTTAAAAAAACAAGTTTTCTTAAAAAGACTATCATACTTGAGTCACAAATAGGCTGTGAATAATATAAACCTATTGTATTCCAATTATTGATCGCTATCCAAATTTTGGCAACAGAACTAAAGAGTCACAGCTATCTAGGATATTAAAGTCCAGATACTCTAGAGAAACTCACACTTGTAATCAGAAAATTATTTAAGATAGAATATGTAAGGTGTACGGAAGTCAAAAAGTTCTTCCGCCGAACTTTTCCAAGTTCCGGAAAGTTTCCAGGTTCCCCAGAACCAAAATTGGTTCGGTACATCCCTAACTGAACCACATTAATTATATCTATACACTTATATCCAGACAATCCCATACTAACATAACAACGTAACAACATACTCCTAATGTTAAGACCCTAGCCACTCAACTTAGTCCCTTTACATCCTACAACGATTTAATTGCACCCCATCTTAGTGCCATTCACAATTTCCTACTACACCCTGCATCATCCGCTCCCTTTTCATCAACATATATTCTAAATATTAAATTCAGGACCACTTTTTCCAGTGCTACCTTCTAACATACTTCACTGAAGGTTTCTCACTCAACACCACTAACATTACTCTTATCTACTTTACTTTCAAACCCTTTTTTACGCCCTACCAAACTCATCTCTACAGTCCTCTCAAACCTCTTCAGATTCACACACAAAACCAAAATATCTCATATAATATGTAGGGATCCTCCAACTCTTCCATTCTCAATCATTCTAACTCTATTCCCTTGTCACCACCTCTAATTCTTTCATAACCTCATTCCATATACAGATGCAATTGCCAAGAGACATACCAATCGTCTATTCGCTATAATATTAAAAAATCACTTCGATAATATTTATTCTTACACAGCTTTCACATCGTCAAATACTTCTGAAGCCTATTACAAACACCAACACCAATCACTAACACTGCATAATTCCTTTATCCTATTATATGCTGTTGCAAATCATAATCCTAAATACAATTTATTTTATTCCCCTCATTATCCCAATATTGTTCAAGACATTGATCACATCTCTACCACTGCTAAAGCACCATATTCTTCCACAAATTAATCTTCATTCATTCACGCACTCTTCCGACAAAAATATCAACATAATATCTTCCATACACGACCCTTAAATTCCTACAATACCAAATACTTACAGTTACATTTTTCCATTACCATATATAAGTACTAATATACCTCTCACAATCCTTCAACATACCCCCTATAAACATTGATATACTATCCAAATCCACATGAATCATCATCTCGCTATATACTAATATTAAATATATATATATTAATATATATAATATATATATATATATAATATAAATATAATATATTATATTAATTATATTAATATATATATATGACTATTATTAATATTGTTTTGAAATCTGAAGAGAGTTTGAGAGAATGGTAAAAATTGAGGTGAAAAAATGGGTTAGAAAGTAGACGAAGATAGGGTAGGATGGTACGAGATGAGGACAGTTCGTGTAATTATGCTAGATGGGGAGCAGCTGGAACATTAATTATTTTAATATTTAGATATATATGTACGAAAAGGAGAACTGATAATGCGATATATAGGTAATGTGAAATGCAAAAAGGAGTGTAGCAATTAAATCCTTGTGAACGTAAAGTTGAGTCCTAGTATTGCGTAGAGGTAAGTTACCTTTTAATGTATAGTAGTAAACTATGTTGGATAAGAGATAAATCAAATACATGTTTATGACAATTTAGGGGATTTAGCTGTGAGAAATATAAAATGATGAATAACGTAATACAAGATTGTATGTATGAAAAAGGAAAAGAGAAATAAATGAAAGTAATTAGATGTGTCATTGGAAAGAAATGATGAAAGTCGTTTGGTAAGGAGTATATGGTGAGTGTAGTTGGGTTAATCGACTGGCTGGAGTCGAGAAAATGATAATCGAAAGAAGTCTAGGAGTAAATGTGGTTTGCAGGGAGGAAAACGCTATATAGAAGTAAATGCATCAAGAGTTTTGGGGTGTAATGGTGTGGAGACCACGGGCCTGGATGAACCACATGTAGGATCCATAAGTAGATGTCGTCCGTCCCCTAACTTAGGGTGATTTTCTGGCGGGCGAGTCCCACTAAATAGTATAAAAGTAACGTAAGCTAGTTTCTTTTCGACTGTGTCATATTCTTCTACTAACTTTTCTGTTTGTTACATGTACGCACCTTACTCCCAGTCTTGGAGAAAAAAGGTGGCTTAATGATATGAAATTTATATATATAATATAATATATATATATATTATATATATATAATAATATATATATATATATATATAATATAATATAATATATATACTAATATATTATATATATACGTAATACATTCTAGGATATATCGGAGTTATATATATAATATTATATATATATATAAATATAATATATAATATATAATATAATAAAGTAATAATATATTTTTATATATATATATAATAAATATATATATATATATACTACGTTTATATATATATTTATTAAATTATATATATAATATATATATATAATATATATATATATATTATAATATAAATATATATTATTTAATAATAATCATATAATATAAATAATAATCTTTACAACAAGAATCGTTTCGTGACATTTATGATCTGATAATAGGAAATATAAAAAGGGAAAAAAAATATGCAAGTTTAAAAAAAAAATGCAAAGACTTGACACCACCAAGCACAAGTACAAAAGGCTCAAGTACCAGTACAAGTACAAGTACATTTTTAGGAAACGCAAAGTACAAGTACAGTACAAGTACCACAAAAATTGTAATTAAGTACAAGTTAACAAGTCAATTACTTTACTTCGACCCACCCTATATTATAGATAGTATTATTATATATATATATAGAATATATATATATATAATATATAATATATATATATAATATATTTATATACTATATATAATATAAATATATATATATATATTATATATATATTTATAATATATATAATTGTATAATAAATATATATAATAATATATTATATATATTTTAATATAATATAAATATATAAATATTTTATATAATATATATATATAAATATATAGCATATATTTGTAATTATATATTATATATATTGTATATATTTATATATATATATTATTTAATATAATACGTAATATAATATATAGATATATATATATTATATATAATATATATATATATATAAATATAATATATATATATATGTAATTGTATTAATAATTATCATGAATCTATAACTCTTATGGGTTTCTTCACTACACAGTAAGTACTTAGCGGGAAAATGGTTGGGTTCCTACCAAGTGATTGTGCAAATATTAGTTTGATAATTACCTTTGCTTTTACATTCAACCTAAATAGTTTATCTACATGATTGGCTTGTTTAGTGAAATGTGGCATAAGTATAAGTAGCAAAAAGTACAAAAGAGCATGGTGAATGTGCCAAAAGTCAAATGGAATTATTTTCAAAGAAAAAGGATGTGTGAAATATATAGGGAAAGATCTTTTTCCCAATCTCATCCTCTCCATTCACTACACACACACACTCACTGCCTTCTTCAATCTTTGTTCAATCAAGCAACAATCAAATTTCCTTTTATAAAAATTCAAATACTTACCCTTCTCCTCCTACCATAATTCTTTTCTTCTTACCCAGCAATTTCATACATTTGAGTTAGTACTTAAAGAAATTGCCAGTAAAGTTAAATGCAAATATTAAAGAAAAGAATATACTATTCAAATCTAAATTAATAACAAAAAAACTTGTAATAACTATTTAGTACTAAAACTATATCTTAAGACAATACCGTATATAGTTTAATCGAGGATTTAAGAGACTAACATTATTCTTAATACTTAATTTTTATTAAATATAATAACTATAAGCGTTATGTAAATTTAAAAATAAAGTTCTAAGTGCAAATAGTAAATAAATTATTACTTTATTATTATATTAGATTTGAATAGTAAATATTCTTTCTTTTATTAATTATCATTGAAAATTCAATAGCATTTTTTAATTGAGTGTTGAATTAAACACTAGCCAACCTAGAAATAACAAAATTATCCCAAATAACTTTGGGATGTCTAGGATAATGCAAAAGTAAATTATAGTTTTCAATTTCCATCCAACCATTTTTTAGTTACCATTGAGTATGGTGTCATTTTTATTAATTCATAAGAATACTTAATAATTGTTAGGAACCTAAAATATATAAATTTTATTAATATAAATAATATTACATTATCATATAATAATTCATTGATCACGAATCCCAGGAAAATAAAAGACATACTTTGTTGATAACCTTTAAAAAGATCACATACGCACTCTTACAGTAAAACGGATTTAGATATATGACAGCATGTGTAGTTTATTATAGAATGCCCTAAAAATGCTAAAAATCTGTGAAGCGGTAGAAAGGACTGTAAAATCTTGAAGAATGAAAATAGACCTAACCAAAGAATCCACCCCAAATACAGCCATTTGACACACAATATTGAGGAGGATGGAAATCTAATAATACTGATCCATTTATAATCAATCTTCGATAAATCATTTAATGTTTTCATGAGATAGGTAATCTTACAATAGGCACAGAAAAGAATATAAAACATGTAGAAGGCATTCAAAACATATTGGTTAATAAAAGGAAACTACTTCTAAATGCAAAATCATCAAGATAGTGCTTCAAAAGATGAGTTCTAGTGAACCATAAAAAATGCTTCCAGAATTGTTAAAGCAGTATTAAAATGATTATGAAATGCTGACCTTGTTGCCTGAGAATTGGGGTGTAAGATTATTAAAGAGTTCAAATTATTTAGTATGACAAGCCAAGCAACTATTACAACAGAATTTGTCCACACAAGATCAAAGACCAGGAAAAGCCTTCCCATAGACTGCCAATGTTATTAAGCAATTTTTCAGAAGTAATGAAGAAGTAGACCAATGCCAGGTATCAAGGACTGTTTCAATGAAGGACAGTGAAGGCATGAAAGTGAAAGTTACTAAACAGTTAATGTTATGTAATTTAAAGGAAGATATATTTTTTAAAGAAAAGTTCAGTAATATAAGTTGGCTTTTCTAAATTTGCAGAGTTACGACCAAAACGTGTGGTACACACGCAGTTTGTGTATATACCACTCATCAAAATGTAAAACTAATAATGGAAAATTCAAAGATGAGTTCTATAATGAATGGCAAGATTCAAAACTAGAAGGATTGTCTTTTTAAAATGGTGTGTAGTCCAGCATCCATTAATGGTTACTTTTCAGATTTCTAGTCCTGTTCTGGTGTTGATGAAATAAGGAAAATCCTAGAAGATGGTTCCTGTTGACAGGTGCAACCTGGAAACTCTACAAAAGCCTACCAATGAATTTGTTGATTTGTTTTGCACCAATCTGAAAGATCTTCTTTGTCATGATTTTATTGCCAAGCAACAGAGTGATTTTATGAGTTATACAGAGGAAAATTTATCCCATTCTGAGGTTGAAGTAATTTGTGACTTTTCTGAAAATTAGTTTCATTTTACAAGACGAAGCATAATCCTATCATTGGAATAACAATAAAGCTACAATTTACCCCTTTGTCATTTATTACAAGGAAGAAAGGATTTTGTAATTGAAGCAGAATGGCATTTCACAGCAACAGTGCACGATAAAGGTTCATGTGATAGGGGTTGGGGGTACTGTTAAAAGGGAGGGAACAAAGACAAGTCTGCAAAGACAAAGACTTTACCAAAATCAGATCATAGCACTTTTACAACTCTATGAATGGGCAGAACATGACCTTTCCACAGCAATGATTTTCACCTACATTACCCCTAAGGAGTACATAAAAAATAAACAACAGCTGGTACATCAGTTCAGTCCGGTTTGGGCAATTGTAAGAACTCATAAGCTCCATACTTTGATTCCTTTAGAGTGTGGAACACTAAGTTTATATAAAGTCATTTTCATTTACTTTATTAACCCATCAAAGAGAAATTAAGCTTTATGAATTAGATTGATATGTCATTTCTATATACAATGACAGATGGTGGTGAAGATATGTTCCAGGGATAAAATGAAGATGTAAATGAGGTGAAGATTACATTTCTCAATCCATCAAGACCTCATTCTTTTTCATTCCCTTCACCACCTGATGTTCTATGGATTCCTTGTACTGATGTAATATGTAGAGTGAATCTCTACACTCCAACTGGTCAGACTTATGCTCGACCAGCATTTGAAAAGGAAATGATTGCACATATCATTAAGTATTTCATCTCAGAATAAAATTAGTTATCTTTAAATTCGCAACCACCTGCAGCATACCCATCCAGAAAATACTACTAGGAACATTTTTTTAGGTAAGTTGTATGATACAAATATTTTTTTTAAAATCATATTTTTTTAAAAGCTAATTACACTAATAAAGTAGCTACATTTAGATAAATAAAGCTAGTCTGTTATGAATTTAAGCTAGATCAGATATGATGGCTATTTATCTGATGCATGTTAAACTTGTATACTGTCTGTATCACCTAACCTAATCCCATTATGATCCCAAAGTGAAACTTTGGGAGGCGTAAGAGGATAATACAAGGTAATTTTTTGCGCTTCAAGCGAACTCTTCTGAATATCATCAATTTATACCTAGTTCATTTTAGATTTTTTTTGTCCTACCATCTATCATATTATATATCAAATGAGAACCCATCAAAAGATCCATAAAATGAGACATTATACAGGTTTCCATCTCATATGGTTCCTGAGAAAAAAGCATTGAACTATTTGAGAATACAGAAATTATTCTTAAAAACTTTAATTATTGAATGTTTAATAAATTTATAATGAAAGTCAATAAATTTTTTTTTATGATTGTCATTCATAACTAGGTAAGGTAAATTGATATACAAAGTTTCATCAAAATATGAGTGTTCAAGGAAGATTTTCAGTCAAAACTATATTGGTTTGACATTGAATGAGTCAGGGAATTAGATTGATTGTTAGAGCTCTCTGTTGTTAAAAAGTGAACTTTATAAACGCAGAAACTTAAATTGTTTTTAACAGGAATAAAAACCTATTTGTTTTGACATATACTGCACATAAAAGATTGTCAAAGTATGGTCATCTAACAAGATTATTTTATTTGATATTATATCAGGTTTTTTTCTTGATGTTCAATGACTTGCCTTGTATAAGTAGGTTGATAAAACTATATGAAGACTTAACTTAGCTTTTGTCAAATAGTTATCGTTACCCCTACCCTATAATTACAGTAAATGGTGTTTATTTTGATTACAGTTTATAAGGCACATCTAAAAAAAACAATACAGCCCCTACAATACTTCAACAGAAGATTTAAGAGAAAATCTTATCTTTCAAGATCTTAACTATAATGTCATATAAATGTTAGAAAAAAAAGGATTGATTGATGGGTTGTGCTTGAACTATAAGGAATTTTCATCTCGGATAAACCTAAAAGCTTGCACACAGTCCATATGTCAAAAACTTATCCAATATCTAAAACTTTCAAACATTTAAAAAAAAAAAACAGTACTATTATTTTATCAATTATTATCTTGATGATATATGAACAAGGTTTATTAACTCCTATTGATTATAATAAATTTAATTGAATGTAGACATTTATTCATTTGATTCCAGAAATTTTGTACAACAGTTTAAATAAAATCATGCTCAACAAAGATCTATCTTAAGTAATATTTTCAACTTTCATCTATTATTATAAATAATTATTAATTCTGAAATTAAATTATTCTGAAATTATTGAATCTATGAAGTTTCATTCATCTTGTATGAACTTGAATCGGTGTATTCAAGATTTTCTAGTACACTATGTATGATACATGATTAGCAATGAACAATTGAATTGACAAGACCTACTACTTTATTAATCCTTTATTTACAGTGATCACTTCCACTACACAAGTACACTCTGTGAAACTAAACTTTCACATTTCGTATCATTCTGGAAATTTGTTCATTGTTTAGAAGGAGCTGTGTGTGATTTGTGGTGTTTTTAGTGACATAATTATAAATATCTTTTACTTTTCTTTGAAAATTTAATTAAACATTAATTCTCTTATAAAAGAATTATTTGATGTCTTTCACTAATATACAATACACCGTTTGTTTATACAATAGGATTGTTGATCCAGTCAAATTATGCATATCCATTTCTCATAAACTCTGGCTTTTAACTATATAAAAGTATGCAAGTACCTTAATAACAAAAAATAGGCAATACGAAAAGGTTTGTAAATAAAATTTAGACCTATTATTAATTATTGACCTCCATCGATTACTTCAACCTAATAGCTTAGTCTAATCACTAAAATTGACCAGATTCCTCAACCGGATCAGATTCAGACATATATATATATATATAATTAATATATATATAGATTATATATATATATATATATATATATATAAGTTATAATATATATATATATAAATATATAATAATAATATTATATATATTAATATTTATATATATATATAATATTTTCGTTATTGGATAATATTTCTATGTGTTGGCTATGGTAGTAGTGAAGTGTGTGTATTGGGATTAGTGTAATACATAATCTCAATACACTCACTACAACCATAGCCAACACATACACAGAACAGTCTATCAACAAACAAAATCACTCTCTCATGTTCTCGCATTGAGAAAAAGCCGCGTACTAGTTCAACCCACGCTTACGTGGCAAGCATCGACTAACTCGCGCTAACAGGCCTGCTAATCGGGCCTAAATTCACTGCACCTTCCACTTGTCAGCAAACCACAAATACTTTCCCTGCCAAAAAACTACCTCGGATAAGAGGCTACTTGGAATAATAAATAAATATAAATAAATAAAATAAAATATATATTAATATGATATATATATCAGTATAATAAATTTATATATATATACCTATACTATATATAGTATATAATATATAATATATATATAATATATAATAAGTAATCACAAAGTAGGCATTTGTATTATAGGCCATATTTGAATCTATATCTCTTATATGTTAAGGTAAGTATATGTTGGATCAGTTAGACTTGATAAAAGAATTTTTGCACTTTTTTATAAAACGAAATACAATATTAATAATTAAGCACAATCCTTTGGTCACTACATAACAGGGAATTACTGCTTGAAGAACTAATCCATGAAAAATAATTTAGAGCTGAAACTGTCTAATTCATAAAAACAAAGAATATATATTATAAACATTTCTGCAATGCAAGAGTGTTTAAAATGATTATTATCAAGATTATTTTATGAGAAAGTATCATCTATGGATTTTTTTATACGTATAGTTGAAAAAAATATATAAGACAAGAATCAATTTAAAGATATACAACTATTTTTTTTTTTTTAGCTACACCAACTCATGGTAGAGCTATCTTGTGTCTGACAGAAATATAACAATACATACGCAATCAAGAGAGTTAATAACTAATCTCAGATTGAGCACGATGCAGCCATTAATTAAAGGAATATTAAATTACAGAGGTTAAAACAATAAGATATCAAGTTTCGCAGAAAGAGCTGCGGATGAAAAGAGACACCTACAACCAACAATTATGGTTCAATATTTATACAAAATATGGAGAAAAAAAAGCTAAACACCTCTGTGTTATGAGGCTAACTGCAATGGTTGGCATGTTAATATTAGAATTCAACTCCTCGACACCTGCCATGTACGAAGTCCATTCTTTAGAAGCACCTAGAATTGCAGATGACTATATAAAGAGATAGTGCCGCCAAGTCGCGTGCAGAATAGAGTGTCATAGGAATTTGAAAGAGAGGGGGGGCGTTATTATGCTTGCATTAAAATGACCCTATCCGAAAGAATGTAGAATGTAGCGGCGCCTCCCCCCAAATTAAGACCGTACCAAATCAATGATTGTAATATTATATAAAGGACCTGTATAATAATATATTGAGAACTTAAGAAAAAAAGATTACTGAAACTGCGAGAGATAATCCAGCTTTTTGAGACCACCTTCAAGCAACCGTTTATAGAAAGTTTCTAGTGTTCGTTTATGTTCATTTTGTCCTCATGAGACAGGAGAGACATTGAGAGATTAAAAAATTGGAGGGAGATGTAGAAATGATTTTTTAATCAAACTGAATTCGCAAAAGTTGAGGTGCCCCATCAAGAAATCTCATCCAGATCATGAAGAATAGTATTGGAATGGTGAGGTCGAAAAGCAACTGTCACACTCAAAAGAGGACATATTTAAAGGTCATTCCTCTTTCATGCTTAAGAAAGTGTGTCACATAAGTAATGTGACGATATAAATAACATGACTGAATTGTTAAAACCAACAATACAGAAAAGGAGGAAAAGTCGCATCATCAGACAGCTGCAATATGAAATGAATCTGAGAGAATACTAACATGAGTAAGCAAAGAGAGAGGAGTAAATCCAAAAGAATGGATCTAAAGTACTACGGCACGCCAATAACCTTGTCAAAGTTTAATATATATCAAGTCACAACAAACCCCATAGTCCGGATAAGGGCAAAAACCATAATTAGCGGAGAGAGAAAGTTATAATCACACAGAAACCATACTGGATCTAAAAACAGGAGATAGAGGATACAAGAATGAGAGTTAGGAGCTGGAAGATTTTAAGACCAGTAATACAAGTGGAAGCATATAGAACAATAGTAAGAGTGGTTCAAATTTACTCTCTTATAGGATTGACTTAGAGGCATTGAGAGAAGAAATATTAGTATAAGATAGCAAGTAGAGTAGAACGAGACAGACACCCTCAAGATACACTCCATAAAACAATAGAGGAATTCATCAAAACCTCTAGTCTCCTGCGTTTCAAATTTGATTCATGCACATATCATGTGTAATATAGCAATGCATAGGATACTGAGGGAGATGGGATGGTCAAGAAATATCCAGCTAGGAGAGATGGAAAACACGAGGAAAATTATCATTTTTAGAAGAATGTTAACACCGATCCATCAAGGATAAAGAAGTAAAGCAGATTCTATAGTGAGGTTATAAAGATTTGTTTATTAATAGAGCCAGAAAATTTTACAGCAAGAAACAAGAATGTTTATTTATTACAGTCTAAATATCACTTCAAAAAGAAACACACAAATATTTCACAGAATCTCTAATAAATCCATATCTTCAAACATTAACATTATTTCTTAGAATTATAAAAGTTGGAAAAAGATTGAATTATAAGAATTTTCATCTCGAGGTTCCCCTTCTAAGTCGCTCGACCCCCCAACCGTTATCCAGGTAAGTGTCATTCTTATTATGCATTATATAATAATCTTTCTTTCGTCCCCAACCATCCATCTAATTTGACATTGATTTCGTAATAAACTTACGTAATTCATACTCATTTAATATATATATATATATATATATATATATATAAAAACATATATATACATATACATTTTATATATATATATATATATATATATATATATATATGTATATATATCTTAATATATATATTTATATATATATATATATATATATATATATATACTCCGCATGCATACATATATATTCATTACAGTCATTTTCCAAATGTTTAGACTGCTCTAACTCTTTCTGCATAATATATACCACATATATATAACTACTACTACTATATATATATATATACATATATATATAAGGTGGAGTCGCACCATTGGTGGTCACAACTGCGAAGGATGTCACTGATAGATCTGTCTATATCGATGGAAGGAAAACTTATTTCGATCTGTTACCAGCGACTAATCAACTCATAGGACCCACTAGAAGGTTGGTTATACCACCATATATATATATATATATGTATATATATATATATATATATATATATCGCGCTATATACTTTGCTGCTATCTTCTTTCTATACAGTGGCGTGTCAGAGGCAGGGGCCATAGCCCCAGGGTAAGCATTTTTAGTATCATATCCGTTTATAACAAAAGTCCAGAGGTTAAATTATATATACTGTATATATATATATATATACTCTTATATATATATATATATATATATATATATATATAACTGTAATGTATATATATATATATGTACCTATTATATATAACATAATAATAATAATAATATATATATGTAACCAACTATATGTAAAGAAACATTGATTTTTATCAGTGTGGAGAAAAATAAAAATGTTGGAAAACAATGTTTAGATGTTATAAATATATGTACATAACTGCATATTATCTGTATATCTATCTACTCAGCGAAATCTTCCATAATATATATGTATATATGTGCTATATAATATATATATATATATATATATATATATATATATATATATATATATATATATATATATATATATATATATATATATATATATATATATATAGTATATTCTTTTTTTTTTTTTTTTATAAATAAAAGAAAAAAATTATTAAGTTTTCGTTCGTTTATGTCAAATAGCGGAAAATCGTAAAAAATGCCCTGCATACATAAAGAATTTCCCTATTCTGTGTAATATAGAATTATTTTACGTTTGCGCTAAGTTTGACAAAAACGAACGCAAACTTAAGCATTTTTTTTAGCACAAATGCAAAAACGAAAACGGCTTATATATATAGAAAAGTTTTTTCACATATGTAATACAGTGTGGCTGAGTAGAGGATAAATATATCAATGGTTAGTAAGACCTGTGTTGAATTTTTATGATGTGAAGGTATTTTGTTATATGTCTGTTTGACAGAGTAAATAAAAAGTTGAATAGGAAGGTCTTTAAAGTGATATTTTTGTTAAATATTTTGAAACGCCGAAATCTTATTTTTGTTGTTTGAGAAACATTGGAAATTGCTTTTGTTGAGGTTTAATGAGAAGGCTGAAAGTTATGGTAAGATAGGCATTATTAATTAATGTTTCCACTTGTGTGTGCATGTGGGGCATGGATTTATGAGCAAACCAGGGAAATTTCAGAAGTTCGAGTTACGGTAAGGAGACACGAAAAACAGAGTTCTCTATATTATAAGGTTAGCAGGAAAAAAAACATAGGATACAAAACACGGTTATTTTTTATGTTTTCTTTTATTATTATTGAAAATTGTACTTGAATATCGTTGATCAACTTGTGTTGTACAATATGGTTGTGCATCTTTCGAATTTTGATGATCTGTTGTGAAATGGTTTAAAAGCATTTAAGTGTTCCAAGAAATGCATAAAATGTATCTCAAATAAGACTTAACGAAAGATATGAAGATCTATTGACATGGACATGGGGTTAAAAATCATTAGACAATTGAATTAAAGGAAAACAATGACAGACCAATTTACCTAAGTAATGAGTGGTAAATATGGCACACTTTTATTGAGTGGTAAAAAATATCATTTTTTAATCGTTCTTTTTTTTTGTTTTTTTTTCACGTTTGGTTTTATATTTTTATATTCATCATTTCCTACTCAATTTACTTTCATTTTATTGCAGATTTAGAATGGTTGGGCCAGATCTGCCTTTTGGTGTACGATTCATTATCCGAATGATTTTTTTTTATTCCTAAATGATTATTTTGTCATCAGTTGGAAATAGGGTTAATTTATAGTACGGAGCCGATTTTTAATTTTACTACAGATTCGGAAATGATTTGGCGAGTTCTTTCTGATGATGTTTGCTCTATCAAATTCCGACCAGAAAAAAAAACATTTAAAAATATCGATCACATCTTTATTTCGTTACATATATTTGTTTCAAAAACAAAGACCATGGATAGCTAGAAAATTAGAAGAGAATGTATAAATGTTGAACTATCGAAGAGAAACTTGAAAAAGGAAAGACTTGTTGTACTTTTATGGCGTGAATAAAATGGAGGAATCGAGAGAGGGAAATACTTTGGTGGACATTCGGCAGCAGCAGCAGCAGCTCAGTGATAGAACACTCGCCCACCAAAGCGAGAGACCCAGGTTTGAAACTGGTCGGGCGAGAGAGGGAATGAGTTATTCTCTCCTAAGGCTTACCTTCGTCCTACTCAGACTTAAAATGAATAGGTCTCTGCACGTGACCAGTGGTGTTAACTAAAAAGAAAAAGAAAATTATTGGGATGAAAAAAAGAGACCATGACTAACTAAATAGTTCAGTTCTATAATATTGGACTATTTCTAAACTGGTTATGCTGAAATATTTTAATAAAGAGCTGCTGCGGTGTGGCTAATATTTATAAAGGTTTCCAATTCTTCTCCATCATTTTAAAATTTTACTGTTCTCGCTTCGGATCCACTTTTGGCTCCGACTCCGGCGCACTGAACATTAGAACATTAGAAATAAAAGAGTAAAAAGCCATATGGGCCTATCGAGACTGCCCCAGTCAAACCAATAGAACCAATCATCAAACAACATGTTCATGCATATCCACAAAACACCCTAGGGCTTTTCAGTAACTTATATAGTATACACAAAGTCTAAAACATGCCCATGCAAATCCACAAAGCACCCTATGGCTTGTCAATAACTTACATATTGTACATAAATTCTACAACTAAAATAAAAGGAAAAAGTGTTACTATAACATTCAAATAAATATTCTATTAAATTCTAAACTTTAGATGAATTTATAGAATGAATAACATTTTTATTATATTATATATATATATACTATTCATATACTCTTTCTTATTTTATACATAATAATATATGTCTTCCTGCTATGCTACTATATATTCTTCTACTATTTATATATATATTATTACTATTTAAGTTTTGTTGTTTGGATGGGTTATTACTTGCCTACTACCATTTCAGACATTGAGCCGTTTATGCCAACAACTTTGCAGTGAGACCCATTATATGGGACACTATTACATTTAGTATATTGGTTCTGGTAGTGGTAATGAAGTGAAGTTGTATTAGTTATAATAATTATTTTGTTTTTATTTGACATAAAGGCATACAGTGAGCACTGTATTAATACTTTGTGTACAAACTCACAATGCATGTAAACTTCTCATTATGTGGTGAGGCATATTACATGCGAGCTTGCATATGCAGCTCATTCATATATATGAGAGAGATAGAGATAGAGGTTTCTCCCGTGTGACTTGTATGTTTCCTGTTGTTCATATATATACCTATATATATATATATATATCCACCTCTACCTCTATAACTTACTATATATATATATATATATATATATATATATATATATATATATATATATATACTATGTATATATAATATATATATGCTCACCTATATATATATATGTAATAATAGCATAATATGAAATAAAATTTCTTTATAATATATTTGTATATATATATATAAAATAATAACATAGATATAATTTGTGTATATCTTTCTTTATTTATGTTTGATTTACTTTTTGGATAAAATGAATAGAAAAAAATTCTTTATATTTTTATATATATATATATATATACTATATATATAACTATATATGTATATATATATATATATATATATATATATATATATAATTATTAGTAATTATTGTTATTAATTATATCAAATTGGTATTATTATTATTGATATTGTTACATTCATTATTATTATTATTATTATTATTATTATTATTATTATTATTATTATTATTATTATTAATAATGTGTCTATTCCCATATTACTTCCTTACCTCCTACAGACTTTGGGGTGGCCACTTACGTGAACAACATCAGGAAGAAAAGTATTGAAGGGATGTGTGCAGTGAAAGAGGCTAGCCTTTCCTATATGCCTTTAGTGGAGCATTGCTGGATCTAGGAAAATCACCTTGGAGGCTACGGGACCACGAGACCTCCTGCGGGAATCTCTCGTCAATGTGGGGTTCATCCACCGGCAAAGCCCCAGCTGAGCCACAACCATACCCCCTTACAAATTACCATTCACTCTATTATGCACCTTTCTTTACTCACTGCCTCTGACAAATTCACATTCTCTCCAGGCATTCCTTTACTGACTCAATCCACTTTTCTTCGGTCACCCCAGCCGGTCGATTCCCAGCACTCTCACCACTATGCATTCTTAACCAACCAGACTATCATCTATCCTTTTCACAAGACCAAATCATCTCAACCTACTTTCATTTATTCTCTCGTTTACCTCTTTTTTCACACCACACAATAAGTCTTGAGTGCGCTAGTTTATCAATTCTTCTCTCACTAACACGTTCTTAAGATAATCCATCTGAACAGATTGCAGCTAGATCTACCTCTGTCCAGACCATAGTCTCCACTACTATACATTAACATAGGTAACAGCATACCCATATTGCAGCCTCTAGCGCCTCAAGACTTAGTCCCTTTTTATCCAATAACGATTTAATTAATTGCACAACCCACCTTCCTGCCATTCACACTTTTTCCTACTACACTCTCTACTCATGCGTTCCACTTTTCCATAACATATATCTAAATATTTAAGTTCGGAAACTTGTTCCAGCTGCTTACCATCTAATAACTGCCCGAGGACTGTCCTCTAACTTTACTCTTATCTACACTTTTTACCCCTCTTTTTTACACACCCTGCCCAAATCCCTTCCTGTCCTCTCAAACTCTCTTCAGATTCGCCATACAAAGCAAATCATCCGCACATAATAGGTGGAGGAGGAGGAGAAGAAATGAGCACCTCCCACTTTCTTTCATTCTCCATCATTTAACACCATCCCTACCCACCACTCATTATCTCATCCATATGCAATTGAATAACCAAGGAGACATAACACATCTGCCTCACCATATAAATATTAAACCACTCACTTTGGACTTCATTTACACTATGCCGCCCTCTCTCCAGCCATCGACACCTTCAATGCTCGACAGCACCAATAACATATCCCCCAACACCACCAAGAGCTTTCTTAATCTATCATACGCCTGTTGCAAATATAAAACCTAAATGCAACTTGTTTCTTCCACTCCCTCATTTTCTCAATCATTTGTTGTTTCAATATAAAAAGATTTGATCACACATCACTCTACCACTTTCTCTGACACTGCTTATGTTCTTCACCAATCAGTCAGTCCAGTCACTCGATGAACTCTTTCGACCAAAATACCAGCATATATCTAATAAAATTCCCCTATAATTCCCTACAGTTACCCACTTATCCCCTTTACCCTTATATATAGTTTTTATATTCTAACTCTCACCAATCCCTCAGATTCTGCCCTCATAGCTTGCATTGCACCACTCAATCAATCACCATTTGCCTCGCTCTTGATCATTTTCACCAGTAATTTCATCTATACCTGCAGATTTACCATTCTTCAACTTTCTCCACCATATCTACTGGGTATCTCATCCCCAAAATACCTATTCCGGGTTCTCCGCACCATCAAACCCACACACATTCACTATCACTAATATATATATATATATATATATATATATATATAATATATATATATATATATATACATATATATATATTTATATAACTATATATATATATATATCTCTATACCCTTTATATATATATATATATAAATGTACGCAGTCTCTTCGTCGATTTTAGTAAAAAAATCTTAATTGTTAGATTTTTCTTTTTATTGTGCTGAAGCAATTTTTTATTATTCTTTAGCCACTCACTAGTCTGGGGTACGGGGTACCGGACCTCCACCGGAGACAAATCGTAGAAAATTCATATAATTACTAATTAAAAGTATGAATGCGGATATTCCACGGATCATCTGTGTAATAAATTTAGTAAACAATTTATATGTGTGTACTTGAGGATCGATACCTGCATAGTGGGGTACGACACAACCTGCAAAGAAGAACTTGGTGAAGTCTGTCGGACGGAAGGTGACGTTTCGTCTTGCTTCTGCAGACCTGGCACTGCGAGGAAGAAATCCAGATCAAAGTGCAAACGTAAGTGCCACAGGAACTCTCCTATTATTATTATTGTTATTATTATTATTATTATTATTATTATTATTATTATTATTATTATTATTATTATTATTATTATTATTATTATTATTATTATTACATTTATCAGGGAAGCCTAGGAATATACTTATTATCATCATTGTCACTATACTCTCAAAGCTTCTTAAATATATAAAATTTACTTAATTATTAGGAGGAAGAGAAAAAAGGGGGGAAGAAGGGGTTCTGACATCCCAAACCCATACCACCCTACGCCCATATATATATATTATTATTATTATTATTATTATTATTATTATTATACCGTCTATAGGATTCAAAATATCATATTGTCACTATATATATAAGCTTCTTAAATATATAGGTACTTGTACAGACATTGAAGGAAAAAAGGGGGGAAGAAGGGGTTCTGACATCCCAAACCCATACCACCCTACGCCCATATATATATATTATTATATATTTACTATATATATATATATATATATATATATATATATATATATATATATATATATATATCTACCATAATATATATATATATATATATATATATATTTATATATATATATATATATATATTAACATATATATATATACATACATATATATATATATATATATATATATATATATATATATATATATATATATATATATATATATAACTATATATATATATATATATATATATATATATATATATATATATAACTGTTTCATATACACGAGATTTAAAATTAACTGACAGGCAACAAAAAAACAGTGATCGAGATGATTGCGCACGGGACCATGGGGAAGTGTGCGTGATGATGTGTGTGTGTGTTAGTAGTATTGATATTAATGCGCGCGCGCACGCCGTGTATTAGTGTTTACGTTTTGATTGTATTGCACAGGCTGAATTATAAAAGGAGATATTGATATATTGTATATCTATCCTTAAGGTTTTATATTTGTTTCAAATTCTGTGGATGTGGATAATGGTTTTATGATGGCAATTTCTTTCCACAACAGTTAAATTATTTGATGGTAAAATGCCGAGTGTGGATGTCATATTTTCTGGTACGATTTTGGGAATATTTATACTTTATTAGTTTTCAATTATAAATATATATTATATATATATATATATATATATATATATATATATATACATAGATAGCTAGATAACTAGACTATATATCTGATACTATATTTATATAACATACACCAGCAATATACTAGATTTATACTATATATATATATATATATATATATATATATATGCTATATCTTTGCTGTATATATATATACAATTGGCCAAAGATAAAAGGGCCCCAGATCTCATAAACTTGTATACAGACCAATTAGCTTTAGTTTTTATTGTATCTATTGTACACAGCTCACGAATATTCAGATCATTGGCCATGAAAACAAGATTTACCAGGACCATTCACTATGGGTCAGGATTCACCGGCAGGAGGTGCTGAAAATGCTCACCTTGAACCTGGATACACAACTCAACGCATTCCAACATGTTTCTGGGAGCGTTTGTCAATTCTTATGAAGGTGTGATTTCCATATCGCGTACGAATGTTTGTTTTTCCGCTCTACCCTCAATTGTATGGGTTGTTCCTGTAGATCTTCACCTTTTAAGTACCCACAAATAAATCACAAGTAGACAGATCGGGTGATCTTGGAGGCCCTAAGCCTATGAGGAAACTGTGCACAGTTCTTGCCCAGTCGCCGTTTAGAGGATATGAACCACGTCTAGTTGATTTCAGGACTTCTAACCACTAGTCTCTTGCGCACGTGCAATGTTTGCGCCGAACAAACTTTTTTATTGATTGCGCACCTGGCGTTGGCGACCAGACCTGTTGAAATTTACTAATCAATTTCTGCACAACACTTTTTTGCCGGAACAGCTGTGTTTGGGTATTTCATTTTGAACATTTCATTTAACGTTTTACAAAATAAGTTTCAACAATAAGCACTCTTTGTTGGATTGAGAAAGGCTCTGCTGACTTCTTATAACTAAAAGCTTCAGTGGCTACCTCCAAAAACGTCGCTCGGATATTTCCCACTTGATTACAGACATCATGGCCCCGCTTGAGCGCCGCCTAGCCGTTAAGATATCATAACACTCAGCTACCTACAAATATTATACAAATTATAAAAATAAATACATTCATAAAATCAAATATAACACGGGGCCTCTTTTATCTTGGCCACCCTGTATATATATATATATACTACCGTAGATAGATAGATTTTAAATATATATGAAATCTTTTAAATTTTAATGTTTGAATAAAAAAAAATTTAAGTTTTAAATTTTATCTAATTTTTAATAAAAATTAGTTTACTAATGGTGTAACCAATTTCCCCCAAATTCCCAAATATTATAGACTCCTTATTGTAATTTGTTTTATGATAATTTAGAGAGTGTTCTTCTTCACCTCTCCTTGAAAGTGGACCGTGTGGGAAATCGTCGGATTGTGTGGAGTGGTAATTACGCCAACCCAGAGGCTAAAGAATATCAATTGCTTCACTACGAAGCGGAGAAGGCAGTAAGTAGTGTCGAATATGTAGTGATATTATTACAAAAATTCTATATATTGATTAAAAATAATAATAGTTCAAATTATTTTCTTAGTCTGACAATTTATGATCAGAAACGTAGGATCAGAGTAGGAGTAGTAGCAACTATAGTTTCTGCTGGAGTGTAAATTTTTATAACATTTCCACATACTAATGTAAAAAAAAAAATTTTTTTTTTGCCATTTTTAGAATTTTTTAATTTCTAATTTTAAAAAAACTTTTGATTATAATTGTTTTATTTTATTTTTTTAAGCAAAAAGGCCTCACAAAGTAATGTAGAAAACTCCCAACTACATATAATTGTTTTTGTTAAATATTTGACTAAAAGTATAGATGACGTTCATAATGTTTATCATTTTTTTGATAAAAGAAAGACATTGATGGTGAAACACTATGTTTTATTGTTGTTGTTTTACTGACTTAGACAAAAATGAATGACCCATATCAAATTTGGAAAGACATTTGCAGTGTTTCTGCCATAATAACTTTTTATTAGTTGTTAATAAGAAAGATAAAAGTTGAAATAAAAATCTTCCAACTGCATGAAAGTAAGAAATATATCCTGAAGAACAATCACTAAAGTTTTTTTTGTCACTTCAGACATAGTTACTGTAACAATGACAAATAAAACTTTAAAAAACGCTTAATAAACTCTTGTTAAAAAAGGGGTGTGGCCTTAAAGTTATTTTCACTACCAACCTTCAACGCCTTAATGGGAGAATTGCCATTAATTAAAAGATTTTTTCCCTTTTTTTCTTTTTTTGCGTGGAGCGTAATGAAAATGTTTTTGTTTTGGGTGGATTTGGAGGCGGAGTTAGAGCCCTATAATTTTTTTAAATGAAAGTTAGAGCCTTACAATTTTAAAATGGTGTAGCCGGAGTCTGCCCAAAAATACACCTAGAAAGGAGTCGGGCGTTTCGTATATACCGACTCCACAGCCTTCTAATTTGCTATAGGTACTAATAATAATAATAATAATAATAATAATAATAATAATAATAATAATAATAATAATAATAATAATAATAATAATAATAATAATAATAATAATAATAATAATAATAATAATAATAATAATAATTATAATAATAATAATAATAATCAAGGCCATGAAGCAGGTAATTATATTTGCTGGGTCCATCATTTTCAAATACCCTGCTCCGATTCTGACTCCGGCTCTATTATTTTCAAATTATACCGGTTAGTCTTCGACTCCGGATCGGAACTCCATAATTTTTTTAGGTAAAATATTTGTTTTTATTATTCAGGTCCTGTTCGACTCCGCCCAAATTATTTTTCTTTTCAGGCTCCGGTTCCACCCAAAACCATGACACTCTGTGGCTCTTACTCCCGACTCTGGCTCCCCAATCCTGACGATAATAATAATAACTTCATCATCATCATCATCTTTCCCCAGACCAGGTTAAGGTGCGCCACATGGCTGGAAACAGAAAAGTACTAGAAGAATATGACTCAAGTCGAAAAGAAAGCCCAGCTTTACCGCCCCCTTTATACCTATTAGTGAGAACTTGTCGCAGTCAAAAAATCCACCCTAGAGCTTCACGGGACCGTAACGGACCCTCACTATGGCATCTCATTAATGTAGGGTTCATCCCTTGGCCCAGGTATGCCACAACCATACCCCTTCACAAAACCCAGCCATTCGCTCCTATTATGCACCTTTTTTCTCGCCTCTGCTAAACTCACATTCCTCTCCTCCAAGCATTCCTTTACTGACTAA
>JABUQX010011253.1:0-37052 GCA_015478945.1 Trachelipus rathkii | reverse complement strand
ATAAACAAACCATCTGACGTAACCATAGTTCCCTCTGTCCCACTTTAAATAACATCTTCATGGAATCATCGAACATAACATATCTTTAACCCTCTTCTTTCCTAAACTACTTGGGTTGCCGATATTGTATACATTTTTCGCAGCCATCCTCTTCCACTAACCACCAACACATTTTAAACACTATAAACAACAACACCCAAAACTATGTAAATTCACTATCAAACCTTCATAACCAAACATCCCTCCTTTATCCTTGAACACCTTCTCTCTTTGTCCAACACACAGAAGATACATTTTTCATCTATAGAAAACCTACATCCACTCCAACAACATACATTGGTATTCCGCGCACACATTAAACACAAAAATAGCCACTTTATCTTACTTTATATCTTCCGACGTATGTTAGCTATGCTTCTCTCAGTCATGAAGAGCTAACCATATATATATTTAATACATTTAAAATAAATTTAAAATATATCCAATTATCCCTTCACTGAAGTCTGTAATCAATAAGCAAAATTATTATAAGTTATTAATTCAGAGGTTTAACAATGAAAAAAACCTTCTATCACTTTTTGTCCCCACGCATATACCTACATTGTATCCATAAAAAATTTATACCTCAAAAATAGTTAATACATCTATCACATAATTTCACTGTAAAAGAGAACTACTGATATACCACAACCGAAAAAATACGCAATTGATCAAGTTAACAGCACCTGTAGGTTCCTACCGTGTAAACCCTTGTTAGTACTTCACATGTATCCAATTGACAATAAACATACCACTAGTACAATATCAATGCCGAAGGTACAAGTAACAAGTACAAAGTACATATGTGTTTTTAAGAAACAGCAAAGTACAACGTACAAATACAAGTACCCCAAAAAAAAGTATACTGAAGTTACAAGACAACAAGTAACAAGTACTTCTACTGACACCAACCCTAAAGACTACTAATAATATATAAAACTAAATCACTAAAAGACAAGATTAAAATAATAATGGAAAATAGAATAATTGAATATATATTATATACTATAAATAGTATATTTAAATATAATAACTATTACTATATATTAAATATATAATAATATATATAGTATATATATAATAGTATAATATATATGAAGTTAGATTAACAAATATAAATGTAGTTATTATATACAAATCATATCCCAGTAATAATCTCATATATATAATACTAGAATTAATATCAGAAATATATATATTATACTAAACTATTAAAAAACCTCCTTGCCCCACTATAAATAAATCTAATAAAAAATAGAAATATAATTATTATTGTAAATGCAATATTATTTAATATAATATAAAATATAAAATATATTCAGAGAAGACTATAAAATACAAAGGATATATACTATAAATATATAGAATAACGGGACACAAATAATAAATCGATTAAAAATTAGAATACATAATATAAGCATAATAATAAAGGAATCGTAAAGTAAATAATAAAAATAATAATACAATCCAATTCTTCATTTTTCTTTTATAATATCTATGCTTAAAAAATATTATGATAATTAACTCTTACTCAGATATTAGTACAACTAAAAGGTCTATGAAAGAAAAACAATATACCGAATATATATGCATATAGAATGATGCTCATATCTATAATATAATTTAATGCACTACGACGCAATTCTTATTTAAATGGTAGTTATATCTCAATGCTCATACATACACAATAAAAATTTACTTTATGAAATTTAATTGTAATGTGATTTGTATTTATACTAAATCTATTGAAATAAGTTAAATTATTATGCTAAAACTACACATTTTTCATGAAAATTGAGTTTAAAAATTAACCTATCTCGGTAGCTCAATACACTATATACAGTAATAGATCTAGTCACATGATTAATAGACAATATGTATAGTTAATATATCATGCATTAAGAGAGAAGTTAGCAAAAAGTACAAAAGAATGTACTAATATAGTATGAATGGCAACAAAATCTAATATATGATATTTATTCCAACAATAGTAGTATAATCATGAGTGTATTAAATATATATGACTATAAAATATCATTATAGTACTCATACCATAATACTCTATTCTATCTCCACATATTTACCTACATTATCAACTAATATACACTAACACTTATTCCATAATTGCTCTTTATACAATTACAGTATGTATTATTCATAGGCTATAATAATAATATACGTATAATTATTTAAAGTACATATATAAATACTAAATATATATTATAAATATCAATATATATATTTGTGTGGTACATATAAAAAATCAATATCATAAGGAATCTTTCACATTTCTCCCTCTATATTAATATTAATATCACTATTAAATATAATATATCATATATATAGTAATAGAATTTAATACTCCTATAATACAATATATATTAATAATTATACATTTATCAATATATCAATATAAACAGGGGATTTATAAATGTGCAAAGCTACATTTACATTAATGATGATCGATACAGATTAGAGGCACAAGAGCAATATGAACACGATTATCAAAAAAAAATACAAGATTACATACTTCTCTAAGTTTAAAGTAGAAACATCCATTACTCTCTCTCTCTCACTCTCTCCTCTCGTCTCTCTCCCTTCTCTTCTCTCACTCTCTCTCTCCTCTCTCTACTCTCTCTCATGATAATCGTTTCTCTCTCTCTCCCTCATCATCACACTTCTCGTAAAACACTGTCTCTGCTACTCTCTACTCTCATCTCTCATCTCTACTCTCATCTCTACTCTGACTCTCTCCCTCACTCCTTACATCTTCATCTAACAATCTCAATTCTATCATTCACCATACCTGTGCTCTCTCCTCTCTCTTACCATTTACAGGTAAGTAAACTGTATTAATAAATTAATAAATAATAGTAAAAATACATAATAATTAAATATAATAAAATAGATAATTAAAAGATTAAAAAAATAAAATACATAATTTAATAATAAAATATAATAATAAAAATCTATGACGATCTTAATATATTAAAAAAAAATCTTTAAACCAATTTAAACAGAAAGAAATTATCTTTGTGGAAGAATTTTTTTTTTATTAGACTTTTTAATATATAACTAATTTTATATATATTTTTTAATATAATATTTAATTAATATATTATTTAATATTCTCATATTATAAATATTCAATTTTATTAGCTAATCTTCTTTAATATTTCTTTATCTATCACTTCCTTCACAAAATTGGGATAAATACGAGTAGGCTGCTTGATACAAGAATCGAGATATAGTAAAAGCAGAATATTAAAATAACATGCATAACCGTTAGAAAAGAAAGCTCAGAACTCTTAACTCTCCCCCTCATTTCGTCACTCGATTATATTAGATGAAAGCTCATCAAGACAGAAAATCCACCCTATAGAGATTATAGACACCCTGACGGACCCTCTAATATGGCTAATACTCAATTGTAAGGTTTTCACTCCCATAGACCCAATGTGCCACAAACCATGACCCACCCTCCCATATCTAAACCCCCCATTATACCACTCTATCATGACACCTTTATTATTCTCGCCTCATGCCCACAACTCACATTCCTCTTCGACATTCAGCTGTCTCATCGACTCATCCACTTTTACTCTCCGTCTCCCAGCTCTAGTCTGTCCCAACAACACTCTTCCATATAACAATATAACCCAACCGACTTTCATTCATCCCCTTATCATGCACATAAAATCACACATACTACTCAAACTTTCAGTACTTCATTGTATCTCTGATTTTACCCATCATCAGCACAGCCACACCCATAACTCCATGCAACTCAATGATATAAAGGTTCAACTAGCTTTTACATTTATTTATTTCCATTTTTTTCATAAGTAGTATGCTACCCCAATTTGAGATGTAAACAGTGATTCTAGTCCATTACTCACATAACACAAATGTATTCACATAGATAAACATCAAATAACTTTCTTATTCCAGAGTGAGCCTATTATTTCTCACTACCACCAATACGATAACACTTAAAAATTAATAAAATTATATAATAAGTACACCAAATCAATTAAAATTAATCAACCAAATCTACTATGTAAGAAACTCTAGCGACTCCAATTCTAGTCAACCTTTTACACTCACCAAGCGAAATTTTAATATGCACCAGGCAACTTTTTTGGCCACTTTAACAACTTTAACCTATCATAACTACAAATCATTGGCCAATAATCACGTTACCTTCTCGCATCAAACACATACCTTTCTATAAAATATTATCACACTGTATAGACACTGCTCCAGGCTGTACATCATCTAACAATAACTTCAACAACTGAAAAACTGTCCTCACTCACAACCTATAACCTTACTTCCTCTTATCTACGTCTACTTTCAACCCCCTATGCCTTAATCATACCCTGCCAAAATCTCCACCAATCCTTCTCAAAATCTCTCGACATCGCACACAGGAAACCAATCCATCTGCAAACGGAGAAATAGCCAAATAGTAGGCACACGCTCCCACTCCTCACTATCCAAATTCTCCTACTCACTTCTAAACAACCATTTTCCTGCCATCCCACCTCGAATTCTTTCATAAACCCCATCCATATACACAATGAATAACCGGGAGACCTAACACAATACATGTCTCATTACGGTCCTAAATCCATTAAAACAAATTCAGCATCAAACAAAACTTTATTGTAGTGCAGAGATAAATTTTTCAGGTAATCTTCAGTACAAATGCCTTTTTACTCCATTCAGAACACTACCACCAACACCATTATATCACTAATACCTGCCCATAAAAGGAAATTCCATTATTAACAGCAATCATAAACCTGTTTAAACATACATAAAAAACTAAAATACATAATCTTATTCTTCCCCTTCTCACTCAACCTCTTCACATCATATATGTTTCAATGTAAAATTTAGACCACACATCCCTCTACCAACTCCTAAAACGCACCTCTGTCTTACCATCATCATCAGTTCACTCGACGGCACTCTTTCGACCAGATAAGAAACAATATAACTTACGGAAACACCCATAGTTGATATCCAATAAAAGTGCTGCTATCACTTTTATCATCCTAACCTTATACAAGGTCTCTTACCCGCTCCTCCAATCCTTGGAACAATAACCTCCAAAAACGCTTTATTATTACACAACTTCAAATCAAATCCAATCCACCATCTCGCTTCCGCTCTTTATCATTTCACTAGTAATATTCATTTATACTGCAGATTTACCATTCTTCAACTTCTCACCCTACCCATTACTCCTCCCTACTAAATAGACATCATCACCAAAAAACCTATTCCTTCTTGCACATCAAAACCCACACACATTCATAGCACACCTCATCATTACTTTAATATTGTGCAGATTTTCAAGTGTTCTTTACGCACACTCCTCCAATCCATTTCATCATTACAAAAGCACATCCCTATTCATTTATTCTAAGCAGATTCCCCCTTATTCATTCTTAACCTTTCGCGTCTTCATATCCAGAAGAGCTCCATCATTTCTTATATGTCCTCAATTTCACATCCTCTTCCAAACCTGTCATTTACCTCTTATTTTTCATCTAAGATATACAACTATTAATTATTTTTTTCCCTCCTTATATAAATAAACATCCTATTCTTTTGAATCTCTCATTGCTTAAAAGTAATTACAACCACGATTCTTTTTACTTTTAACATTATTTCATCACTCTCTTCATTCTATCGCTATTAACATTTCTTACTATCCTACTTTAGCACATCAACAACACTTCCTTGCACTCCTAACAATTGCATTACATAATCATTTGCCCCAGACTTGTGTTCAGTATCAACTGTCTCACATTACAACGATATATACCGACGCTCTCTTAAACAACTAATATCCATTAATTCTCTTGCTCATTACTTCTCCGCACTAAATGTTCTGTCCACTTCTTGTAATTATTATATTATATGCTTAATAAATTACCTATAAATAAGAATGACTACGCTTTATTAACAAGTACAAGGATTCCATATTCCAGTTCAACGATTTATATTATATAAAACACGAAAAATGAGTTACGTCATCTCAGGATTTGGGATAAGAATTTCACAAAGTATGTTCTGGTTGTATAATAAAGCGATAATTGGACAATGTAATAACACATTATTATGACTAAACGCTCATGCCATGACTCGGATTCCTCGGGTGTATAGTTGCTAACTCCAATCATCATTTATGAAACCAAAAGTATTCAGTTATGATGACCAAATTGAAATAATTTTACAAAAAAATGAACCAGCTTGTACAATAATGCAGTAAATGTTAAAAGAAAAAATCACTATTAAATTAATTTCATTGAATATTTTTTTTTTCCATTTGCTAGTAAATAGACCTATACTTTTAAGTTTGAAACATGTTTAAATCTTGGTAACTATTCAAACTAACCAGTATTAGAATAGTAAATCTAAGACAAATTTATACCCAAGATGGGTCATCTAAAGGAATTGGCAACATAATTCTGATTGACTGTGGCAGTCATCGAAGATTCATGCGGTTTCTTAATGACTCCTATTTTTCATTAAATCATAGCACCTCATTTCTTAACTAAGTAAATATGTCACACGAGAACATTCTAATTATTATTCAAATATATAACAAGAAGATTCACAATAAAAAAGGGCGGGCGAGAGCCTTCTTTACGCGTCTTATGGATCAATAAGTAATAAATATTAGTCAGCAAATAGATTATAACAGTTGAAAATGGCAAACATCTATATTAAAGCTTATCAAATAGTCCAAAAAATATGAAGATAGTCACACATGACGTACAACTTATTACCTTCAAAATAAATTCTAATCATTCATCAGCAGACTAATGTCGACTAATTTGGCCATTCTAAATCTCTCTCCCACCTAAGGAAAAGAAATAAAACAAAATCACAACAACCACACTACACACATTCAAAAGTAAATATAACAAACTTAGAATTGGAATTCATTTAACAATTTTACATAAAAGATAATGTAAAGTAAAGTTAATAGGTATAAATCGATGTTCTATCAAATCCTTGCACACAAACATTTCAAATATCATATTAATAATAATAATCAATAATATAATAATAAATAATAATAATCAATAACTATATTAAATATAATAAGTGAAATAATACATTAATAATCACATAATAGCTTAAGCAAAAACTTTAATATTACAGTTTACACTGATTTTAATTGTCTACCAATAAGTTCAAACAAATCTTTAATATTAATCTATCGTATATAATAATTCTAATGGCTTAAGAATAAAATCAAAATACCCAAAAATTTACCAAAGAAATTAGTATAACCATACCAGAAGAAACTTAGCCGTAGATGCTATAACAAACACCGCAGTGACTTAATTTCCAATATCCCGAAATCAAGAGAAAATTACACATGCGGCGTATAACAATTCATTAAGTAAGTAACAAGACTAAGCAATTAATGATTAGTGTGCAAAACATAATGAAGATTTTGCAAAATATATTTTTATGTCATTGATAAAATTAAATAGTACGCTAATAATTAAATAAAGTATAAGAAGCACTAAAATAACTAGTACCTTTGTGGTTGTAAATAAACCCCAAATAGACCTATCAAAGAACCCATAACACTGTATATTTACAAATTAACTGTGCCTGCCCACAAAAATGGAAATAACAATACTACAAAAGTTGGACCAATCGTTTCAATCGAGATGAAAACAATTACATAAATAAACATATCACACGTCTGTTATCCGAACCAAAATCAAACGCGCTAAGAAATCAAGAGTTGATAAAAATTCCATCGCTGAAAGAGTCCTTAGTTCTTTAGAAGCTTCTAGTGAATATTATAAGTGCTGTATTCTTACTTGGTGTAAAAACAGTGTGCATTAACACTGTAATCAAAATAAAACATCTTGGTTCTCTTGCTGATAAAAATTTCTGAAAAACTTTCTGGCCATAATTACAAAAAAACAAATTTTAATAAACATCTAATAAATCTAAAGCACTTCCCCTCCAATCATTACTCACTCCTGATGAGACTTGGCAACAATTCCTTCTTAAAAAGATATCTTTTCAGCTCCTTATTTTCCATCTAACTCCACCCTGGATGAATTCTACATCCATCCTCCTCTCAGGAATATCATATGCTATTGCCTATAATTAAACATATCTGGTGCATGAATCCAAATTTATGAACCAGTCAGGAGAACTAGAGATTTTGATTATATATCTTCTCAGACGTAAATTCATGGAGTGTCATTCTGACTGGTGCTGTCCTCGTACGCTCTACTTACTATGCCTATAAAAAATATTTTATCCCACTTCTGATTAATCAATCTTAAGCAGACGTAAACAGACTTTAGACAATCATACCTATTGTTCCATAAGCTCCCACTTGAACTAATTTTCTAAAATAACTTACCAGTACTCCTCACTCTCCTTTATGAGATCACTCTCCTATTGCTCTCCCTCTTTATAGATCACCAGTATCGTTTTCGGGTTTTTCTGTGACATACTTTCCTCTACTCCAAACTTTTGCTTTTGCCACTTATGAACTAATGCGGTGCATCTTGTGTGTAGGAGCATTGATATATCTTTAAAAGACTTACTCGACAAGGATCATGGACCACTGCGTCATGATACTGCTTAACGCTCCCTTCCTTGAGAAATAATCCTCTCCTCTTTGCCTACTAATTCTAGTATTCTTCATAGATCATTCAAATGTCAATCATGATGAGAAGACTTCTTCTCTTTTCTGCTAAATGTGGTGTTATACAAACCTCTGTTCAATATATTACTATTTGTATACAATATCTATAACAGCTCACCTTCAACTCTGTTACATTCTTATGCTGAAGAACTCTTCGTTCTTTCCCTTATTTCAAATCAATTTCCCTCTTTTGCATCTAGAGTTGCTTTTACGACTCAACCCATTCCAATACTATTCTTCATGATCTGGATGAGATTTCTCTTAGATCCGTCCCCTCAACATTTTGGAAATTCAATACATTAAAACTTCAATTTCTCTACCTCTCCTCCAATTTTTCTAATATCCGTCAATGTTCTCTCCTAGTCTCAATAACTGAGACACCATGACTAACGAACCATCTCAAGACAACTTAATATCACAACGATTGACTAATGTCAATCAAAAATTTCTCCGACTCTTACAGTTTCAAGTAAATTTTATCCTTCTGAAGTTACTAAATTAAAAATCAGCTATCTATATAATATCACAATGATTGGTATGTCTATCATTCTGTTTGCGGAGGGAGGGCGGCTCACCATTATACACTTCTTTCGAGATAAGGGTCAGTTGAATGCTAAAGACTAATAAAAAACTGCCCCCCCCACAAACTGTCATGTTAGAGCCCTCTATCGAGGGCATGAAACCGCTGCGCAACTATCTCTTACACATAGGCTGCAATCAGGTGCTCTAAAGAGTGACTATCTACAATTGACGGTTGCCAGCGGAAGTTGACTTCTTAAAAATGTCTAACCAATTCCAACCAACATGCATCGCCCTATAACACAAAGTGATTACGCTTATTTTTTTCTCCATCATATGTCGGTAAAAATGGTAGACCAAGGGATGAGTTTTCTTAAATCATCGCCTCTCTTTCTAGCAAACTGAAATACATTTATTGTTTTACCATCTGATTTAATATTCCTCTTTAATTAAGGCCTATATCTGGGTTCAAGTGTAGATATTTGAGTAGAAGTTTAAATGCTGGTATTGAGTTGGTATTTGGCTTTAAACCTGTTCAATATAACTATACACTGCAAAAAATCCAACAAATGTACACAAAAATACAAAATTCAGAACAAAACTTGGTCTTCCATAGCACTCTTTCAAACCTACCACGAAAGAAAAAAAAAAATCATAGATGAATAAATAAAAAAATCTATGCACTAACATAACTCATTTAACAACATCTTGCAATAGTGCAGAATGTCATATTAATAATATATTCTATTTGTTTTTAGTGACATTAGAAGTTTCAGCTTCAAAAAGTCCATTTTTCACAATGGGAATTCTTACAGCCAGTTTCAATTCCCTGGTTATGTCAGTGACCAAGGATTGTGCATTAAATCTATTCCTTACCAATCAATTTTTTTATAAAAAATGCAAAAGAATTCTTTATCACTAGAAAACAAGATATCCCCTCCATCATAGCCTAAAGATCATTAGTCAAAATTAGCCTATAATACCAATCTATATTTGGATTTACCCAAAATATAAATAAATAATAATAATAAATATATTAATAATATATAAACTTAATATATCAATATAATAAATACAAAAATATATATATATATAACTAATACTATATAATATATATATATATAATTAATATAGGGTTATATATTGAGTTATTTATTTGTGGTACATCTGGAACATATTCTCTTAATCCCGAGGGAGTTCGGGGAAAGAATATGTAAAGTTTCTGACCAAGTGGAAGTTGCGAGAAATATTTAGCGCGATAGACAGGCCCTGCTCGCGCTTTATCGGAAAATTGCTCTGCCACCTTAACGCGTGGTTCGCAACCATATGTACGCGCTTTTCCAATTCGACAAGACATCAAAGAGTGATTATTAAATAATGTGAATAGATTTCTGTTGTATGTTTATCCAAATATGCGTTGAGTGAAGTAGTGTGTATGAATTAGTGTAATACACTATTCTCAATACCCTCACCTCACTAAAACATAGCCAACACATTACAACATAACAGTCTATCACAACAATATATATAATATATATATATTTATAATAATATAATAAAATATATAATAGATAATTAATATATAAATACACCAAAAACCAAAGAAAAAAACCCACTAAAATCAACAAAATAGTAATTTGACCACAAAAAAAAGAAAAAAAAAAAAAACACAACATAAGGAAACGAACCAAACAGAGAAACTATCAGATACAAATTGTTTTTAACAGGAATAAAAACCTATTTGTTTTGACATATACTGCACATAAAAGATTGTCAAAGTATGGTCATCTAACAAGATTATTTTATTTGATATTATATCAGGTTTTTTTCTTGATGTTCAATGACTTGCCTTGTATAAGTAGGTTGATAAAACTATATGAAGACTTAACTTAGCTTTTGTCAAATAGTTATCGTTACCCCTACCCTATAATTACAGTAAATGGTGTTTATTTTGATTACAGTTTATAAGGCACATCTAAAAAAAACAATACAGCCCCTACAATACTTCAACAGAAGATTTAAGAGAAAATCTTATTTTTCAAGGTCTTAACTATAATGTCATATAAATGTTAGAAAAAAAAGGATTGATTGATGGGTTGTGCTTGAACTATAAGGAATTTTCATCTCGGATAAAACTATGATCTTGCACACTGTATTTATGTCATAACCATTTATAACATATAGTTCCTTTATACATTTAAAAAAAAAAACACCAAGGTAGCTATTATTTTTCTCATAAATTATTATCGGTATGAATGTTGAGATGAAAAGGTTTATTAACTCCTTATTTGACTTATAAAATTACTGAATTGAATGTTGGACATTTATTTCATTTGGATTCCAGGAAATTTAGATACAACACTACTACATGATGTAATAAATGCTTCAACAAAGGATTCTCCTGTTATGTACACTTGCTACATTGAAGTATTCAAACACCAAATTTAATGTATTAATATTGCAGAATTGCAACTAATCTGAAGACACTTTGAATCATCGTAAAGGTCTTTCATCATCTGTATGACCTTGAATCCTGATTCAAGATAGGTCTAGTACCGTATGTATGAATATGTTAGGCATGAACAAATTGAATTGACAAGACTTCTAGTTTATTGTCCTTTATTTACAGTGATTCACTTTAACTCCAATAAAATTCATGTCATAATTGTTCAAGAGTTATTCTACAGATGACTTGATTCCATAACTATTTTTGGTCATTGTAGAAATATTCCAGCAAATTTTTTAATTATTCTGTGACTTAATTTATAAAATATTCTTTTGAGCCTTTTCTGAATCTTTAACATTTTTATTCTCTTAGAAAAGTTAATTTATTTGATGTCCTTTCATAATATACAATACACCTGTATGTGTAGTAAAATAGGATTGTTGCACCAGTCAAATTAGTTGCATATGCCATTGTCCTCGTCAATTCTGTGCATTTTAAACTTATAAAAGTATGCAAGTACATAATTAAAAAATAATGACAATAAAAAAAAAAGGTTTTAAAAAAATTTAAGGCACATGCTACTTATTGATTTGACCCTTCCATCGATACTCAACCTAAATAGCCGAGTCTAAGTCCACTAAAATTGACCCAAGAGTCCCCAAGTCCGGAAACTCAATTCAGATACAATTATATATAAATATTATATAATAATAATATATATAGTATATTATAGATATATAATATAATATATTATATAATATATATATATATCATATATATATATAATATATATATATAATTTATAGTCGCCATTTACTCCTCTAACATTCCATGTTCTAAACTTTCATAGTTTTCGGCGATCACGACCAGGTTTGAGGCATGCATGAGCATTCTTAGGACAGAATTAAGTGATAGCGGGACCCCAGCCACTACTATCCTTTAGTTGCCCATTATGAGACGCAGAACGTAAGTTATAGTTATATTTTCATCCCCCACATAGGAATGTCCCCATACAGGGATGAAGGAATATTAATGTACTGAAATCAGAAGAGATAAGAATCAGCTGAAGCCACAGGAAATGGATGGTTACCTGAAAGATTAAAGAGCTGAAAGAAAATACAGAAAAGGTTAGGATGCTAGACACTGTGTAATAGGGAATAAAATTGTCAATCAAATTCTATGTAACATAAAATTGATAAAACATACATACAATGATCAGACAATGACAAAATAAGAAACTTTCTAGTAAACATTAAACATTAAATGATAAAAGAAGTATTACGATAATGATTGTAAATAAAAGATTAGTGGAAATGTTCAAAAAAATATAATACATTAATCAAAGAAATAAAAAAAATTTAGAGGAAATATTTCACAATACCAAAATAGTATAAGGGAATCAAACATATGTCTAGAAACAAGCTCATGAACCATTAATCGACATTTGAGTTAATGGGAAGTTCCCAAGAATCAATAATAAAATAGAGGAAAATTGGAGGAAATGGTGATATTAAAAGTTATAATTAATTTGGAAGAAGGTACTAGACAAGTCTTGAATCAGGATCCAAGGTCATACAGATGATGAAAAACCTTCATGATGATTCAAAGAATCTTCAGATAAGTTTTAATTCTGCACCATTAATATATTAAATTGTGATTTTGCATAGATGAAAGTGGAAGGAGAAGATAAGGGAAGAATCCTTGGTAGAAGCATTTATTACATCATGTAGTAGTGTTGTATCTAAATTTCCTGGAATCCAAATGAAATAAATGTCCAACATTCAATTCAGTAATTTTATAAGTCAAATAAGGAGTTAATAAACCTTTTCATATTATCATTCATAAGGATAATCATTGATAATAAAAATAATAGCTACCTTGGTGATTTTGCAATGAGATGTAAGAAAGAGCTAAGGAATGAATTTGGTTATGACATAAATACAGTGTGCAAGATCATAGTTTTATCCGAGATGAAAATTCCTTATAGTTCAAGCACAACCCATCAATCAATCCTTTTTTTTCTAACATTTATATGACATTATAGTTAAGACCTTGAAAAATAAGATTTTCTCTTAAATCTTCTGTTGAAGTATTGTAGTTGCTGTATTGCTTTCTTAAAACGTGCCTTATAAACTGTAATCAAAACAAATACCATATACGTTAATTATAGGGTAGGGGTAACGATAACTATTTGACAAAAGCTAAGTTAAGTCTTCATATAGTTTTATCAACCTACTTATACAAGGCAAGTCATTGAACATCAAGAAAAAAACCTTATATAATATCATATATAATAATGTTGTAAGATGACCATACTTTGTCAATCTTTTATGTTCAGTATATGTCAAAAGAAATAGGTTTTTATTCCTGTTAAAAACAATTTAAGTTTCTGCGTTTATAAAGTTCACTTTATAACATCACACAGCTTTAACAATCAATCTAATTCCTTGAAAAAAAAAAAGTCAAATCAACACCGTTTGGACTGAAAATCTTCTTGAGCTTTCATATTTTAATGAAACTTTGTATATCAATTTAGCTTAGTTATACGAATGAAAATCATGGAGAAAAAAAAATTTAACGACTTTTTATAAAAGTATTACTCATTCAAAATTTAACGACTTTTTGTGAAAGATTGCTGCTTTCTCAAAAAGCTTTTTTCTCAGGAACCATATGAGATGGAAACCTATATGCTTTATTTTAAAGATCTTTTAATGGGATTTCATTTGATATATAACATGTTAGATGGTAGATGGTAAGACAAAAATAATAAAAATAAAATTATAAAATTTATAAAACAAGAAATCACATGTTTTAAAATCAAAAAATTACCTTGTATTAATCCTCTTACGCCTCCCAAAGTTTCATTTTGGGATCATAATGGGATTAGGTGATGATACAGACAGTACAAGTTTAACATGCATCAGATAAAAAGCCATCATATCTGATCTAGCTTAAATTCATAACAGACTAGCTTTATTTATCTAATTGTAGCTACTTTATTAGTGTAATTAGCTTATAAAAAAATTTAATATTAAAAAAATATTGATATTGTCAATTTATCTCCAAATAATATTCCTAGTAGCATTTGCTGAATGGATATGTTGAAGGTGGTTGCGAACTTGCATAACTATTTTTGTTCTGAGACGAAATGCTTAGTGACCTGTGCAATCATTTTCTTTTTCACATGCTGGTGGAGCATGTCTGACCAGTTGGAGTGTAGAGATTCACTCTACATAATACACAAGTACAAGGAATCAATAGAACATCAGGTGGTGAAGTGAAGGAAAAAGAATGAGGTTTTGATGGATGGAGAAATGTAATATTCACCTCATTTACATCTTCATTTTATCCTGGAACATATCTTCACCACAATTTGTCATTGTATAGAGAAATGACAGGTCGATCTAATTCATAAAGCTTAATTTCTCTTTGATGGGTTAATAAAGTAAATGAAAATGACTTTATATAAACTTAGTGTTCCACACTCTAAAGGAATCAAAGTATGGAGCTTATGAGTTCTTACAATTGCTTTAACCTAACTGAACCGATCTGCCAGCTATTGTTTATCTTCTATGTACTCCTTATGGGTAATGTATGTGAAAATCATAGCTGTGGAAAGGTCATGTTCTGCCCATTCATAGAGTTGTAAAAGTGCTATGATCTGATTTTGGTAAAGTCTTTGTCTTTGCAGACTCATTATTACTAACTTGCTTTTAACTACTAACTCTAAGTTGTTTCTTGATACGATCTAACAATGTAGAAACTCAACAAAGCTACAGTGTTCAAGTTTTTCTTCTTTGTAATAAATGATAAAGGGGTTAAATTGTAGCTTTATTGCTATTCCAATGATAGGATTGTTCTTAGCCTTGCAAAACGAAACATTTTCAGAAAAGTCACAAATTACTGCAACCTCTGGTTGGGATAAATTATCCTTTGTATAACTCAAAAAAGCACTCTGTTGCTTGGCAATAAAATTATGACAAAGAGCTTTCAGAATGGTGATAAACAGATCAACAATTCATTTGCAGGTTTTTGTAGGGTTTTCAAATTGCACCGGTCATCTGAGATCTATTGGCAAAAGCTCTTCTAAGATTTTCCATATTTCATCAACACCAGAGCAAGACTCACAACCTGAAAAGTAACAATCAATGGATGCTGGACTACACACCATTTTAAAAAAGACATTCATTGTAGTTTTGAATCTTGCCATTCATTCTAGAACTTATCTTTGAAATGTCCATCATTAGTTTTACATTTTGATGAGTGGTACATATGCAAACTGTGTGTGTGTGCCACTTTTGCCAGCTAGTATAGTTTTTTGGTCAAAACATGAAATTTGGAAAAGCAAACTTTAATATTACTGAACTTTTCTTTAAAAAATACATGCTTCCTTTAAATTACATAACATTAACTGTTTAGTAACTTTAACCTTCATGCCTTCACTGTCCTTCATTGAAACACAATCCTTGATTCCTGGCATTGGTCTAATTACTTCATTACATTTGAAAAATTGCATAACAACGTTGGCAGTCTATTGGAAGGCTTCTCACTGGTCTTTGATCTGTTGTGGAAAAATTTCCTTCTGTTGTAATAGTTGTTTGGCTTGCCTTACTAGATAATTTGAAGCTATGAACTCTTTAACAATCTTTCTTATACTCCAATTCTCAGGCAACAAGGTCGGTATCATAATCTCCTTAATCCTGCTTTCACAATTTTGGTAACTATTTTTTATTTTGTTCACTAGAATCTCATCTTTTGAAGCACCATCTCATGATTCTGCATTTAGAAGTAGTTTCCTTTTTATTACACCAATGATTTTTGAAGCCTTCTTACTAGATATGTTTTATATTCTCTTTCTTGCCTATTGAAGATTAACCTATCTCCTATGAAAAACATTAAATGATCTTAACGACTCAGACTGATTATAAATGAAGGATCAGTATTATTAGATATTCCATCCTCCTCAAATTGTGTGTCAAATTGGCTGGTATTGGGGCGATTCTTTGGTAGGTCTATTTTCATTCTTCAGATTTTACAGCTCCTTTCTACAGCTATCACAGATTTTAGCATTTTTAGGCATTCCTAGTATCGACTTACACATGCATAGCATTATAGATCTTAATCCTGTTCTTCTGTAAGAGCGATGTGACTTTTTTTAAAGGGTTATACAATCCAAGTTAGTTATTTTATTTTCACTGGGATTCGTGATACAGGTGATTAATTATTAATGATAATTAATATATATTAATAATAATTTATATATTTAGTAACCTGAAAAACAAATTTTGCATTCTTCATGAATTAAGTAAAAATAACACAACTCAAATGCTAGACATAAAAAATGAAATTGAAACTATAATTTACTTTGCATTATCCTCTTAGACCTCCCAAAGTTTCATTATGGGATCATAATGAGATTGGGTGATACAGAAAGTACAAGTTCAACATACAATTAAAAAATGCTAATTGAATTTTTAAATGATAAAATATAATTAAAAGAAAGAATATTTACTATTCAAATCTAAATTTAAATAAACAATAAGTACCATTTTAATTTACTATTTTGCACTTAGAACTTTATTAAATTTAAATATGGTATATAGTTTATTATACTAATTTCGCATTTAATATTTAAACTGGCAATTATTTAAGTAGCTACAGCAAAACTGTATGAAATGGCTGGGTACATGGAATGTTAAAGGAATTAATGGTAAGGAGGAGAAGGGTGAGGTGATTGAATTTTTTATAAAGGGAAAATTTGATTTGTTTGCTATGACTTAAACAAAGATTGAAGGAAGTGCAGTGAAGTGTGTGTGTGTAGTGAAGTGGAGAGGAATGAGATGGGGGGAAAAAAAGATTTTTTCCTCCCTATATATTTCAACACACCTTTCTTTTGAAACCTCATCACTGACTTTTGGCACATTCAACCATGCCTCTTTTGTCACTTTTTGCTACTTACATCACCTCTTCATGCCACCATTCACTAAACCATGCCCATTACTGGCTAGAACAACCTGATTAGGTTGAGCTGACGCAAAGGTAGCTATCAACCTTAAATATCTGTGAAACAATTCCACTTGGATGGGAAAACCTGATTAGGTTGAGCTGACCCAAAGGTAGCTATCAACCTTATATCTGTGCAACAATTCCACTTGGATGGGAAAACCCAACACACTTTTCCCCAGACTAAAGTACTTACTGTGGTAAGTGAAAGAAACCCCATTAAAAGAGATATAGAGGTTCAGTGATAATTATTAATACAATATATATATATATATATATATACATACAATAAATAATATATATATATATAATAGTATATATAAATATATATAATATATTATATAATAATATATATATATATATATATATTATATATACCGTATATAATAATGATAATATAATATATAGTATATATAATATATATATATATATAGTATAGTATGTATATATATATACCGCTATATTTATATATATAAATATATATAATATATATAATATAGTTATATATATATATAATATGTATATATTATATATATAATATATATATTATATTATATATATATACTGTATAGATTAGTATATATAGATATATATATATATATATATATAGTTTATATATATAAATTATGTATATATTATTACTATAATATAACAATATATATAATATATATATTTAAATATAAATATATATTTATATATAATAGATAATAAATTTATATTATTTATAAATTCAATACCTCAGTAGTTTTAAAGTTAATGAAGATGAGAGACGAAATGTAAATCAACAAGATAATGCATATTCCAAGAGGTCGCCCTCACCCACCTCCTCCATTCCAGTCTATCTCTTCCAACACACACCGTCCTCCACCTCATCCCTCTTCTCTCTTCCAGCATTCCTTTACTGACACCCTCTTCTTGGTCTCCCCCTTCCTCTTCTTCTATCCCCTCCGCCTTGCCCAAAACTCATCCTAACCATCCCTTCTGCTCTCCATTCTCTCCAAGTCCAAACATTTAACATTCCCTATCCGCTCTTCCACCAAAAGCCATTTCTTCCAATCACATCCATAACACCACCCTATTCCTAAGCCTCTCCCTTCTGCTAACCCACATACCGCCCTCAACCCTTTCATCTCAAACACCTCCAATTTCTTTGGACCTAGCATTCAAACCCCATTTTTCCACACCCATATGAGTACCGCGGAACACAAATTTTGTTCACAAAATACTACTTAATTTATGTATTAAAATCCGCCCCCTTCCATAATCCTCAAACACTCAATGCTCTCATTCCTTCTCCAACTCTGTGATCTTATTCTCTTCTTTCATCCCTCCTTCCTTACCCAAATCCATCCCAAATATCTAAAAAACCTTTACTTCTTCTAATACTACACCTCCTACTCTAATCTCTAACCTCATCCCCTCATCTGTTTCCTCCTCAAACACTAAACACTTTATCTTACCTGGATTTACTTTAAGCCCCTTTTGTCCACACACTCTCTCAAATTCCTTCACCAAATACTACAGCCCTCTGAATCCTTCGCCACCAAGGTATATCATCCGCAAATAGTATCATGTTCACTTCCATCTATCACCCCATATCCATCGAGCCACCCCTCATCCCCTCCCTCATCATTCCTCCGCAAACACTCTCCATAAATAAGTTTGAAAAGCCACGACATTACACACCGTCTCAACCCTCTCTCTACCCCCAACATCTCACTCTCCCCTCCTAATACTCTCACTCACATTCTGCTATTCCTATAAAAGGCCCTAATACCTTTACCTAATTATCCCCTACTCCATGTTCTCCAGCACCCGCCATAATTCCCTCCTCTTCACTCTATCATATGCTTTCTCCAGATCTAAAAAACATCCCATACACTTTCCTTTCCTTCGAAACCTTTGTCCACAAGCATGCTTCATTGTGAATATCTTATCCACAGCACCCCCTTCCCCATCTAAATGTCCTTCCTTGGCGTCCACATTCCTTTCCGGTAACATTCTGCTTACCTTGCCTCTCTATTAGTACTCCCATAGCACTTCCCCTACTACACTCAAGAGACAATATCTCTATAATTACCACACTCCATCTTATCCCCTTTCCCTTTACAGGGGAACCAAAGAACCATCCTCCCAATCCTGTAACCTCTTCCTTCCCCAACATGTTAAATTATACAACCTGTTACAGCCGAGTCCTCTACCCTCTGCCTCCCATTGTAAATTCCATACTCACACCATCTAAGACCGTGAGCTTTCCTTTGTTTCCTTTAGATAACGCCCCTAAAATTCTTCATGGTATCCATATCTGCCTCTCGTCCTCTTTCACCCCCCATCCCCACTCTCTTGCAAATTCCGCGCTTCATCTCTCCCACCCATTCATTGTCAATAATTCTCTAAAATATTTCTATCCTTTCATCCTTTCCTCACCCTATCCTCCCCTCCGTTATCCATTCCCCTTATCCAGCGCCCTTAAACCCTCGCTCTCTTAACCCCTCCTCTTCTTACTTTTTTATTTACTTGCTCAGATATCTTGCTCCCTGGTCAAATTCTGTCACTTTCTACCCATTGATTATGTTGCACTCTTCGCCCTCTCTCCACCGCCCTCTTCTTCCACTCTAATCCCTCTATATTCCTCCCAGTTTTCCTCTCTCCTAAAACGCTGTTTCACATCAGACCTCTTTTTCAATTGGATTACCACCGCCTTAATGCCATTCTCATTCTCTTTCCTGCTACTTGCTCCACCTTTTAAACCCGCATATCCATTCTTGCCTCTTTCACTAAAACTATATATACTATCATAATATATATAGTATATATTATATATATATAATATATATATATATATATATATATATATTAAATATATATATATACATATATATAAGTATATTATAGAATAATTAGATAATATATATATATATATATATATAATCTTAGATCTTACCCAAGAAATTTACTTGGTTAAAATAACTTAAAAGTTTTCAATTTGAGCATACCTCTACTATCTTAAATACTACTAGCTACTGCTTACTGCTGTACATATTTGTCTTTTAGGTCAGAAGTTGAGCTTTCCTGAAGGCTAGTAATTTAATTGCCCAATGAAAAAGTTTTTACAATGTTTGCTAAAGTTACACCTCAAAGCATTGACCCGATTCTGGTTCTAAGAAGGGGAACCAAGCTCCAGTATATCACACCTAAGATGTTGGAATGTAAGGATATGAACCGAGGTAGACTTGTCAGCAACTCTAGCTCAACTGATTGTGCCATATACATTCCTAAAGGAACTCTCCCTTACTATATAAAATCAAATTCATTAAACAACAGTTCATATTATATATTATTATTATGATTGATTATAATATTATTAGAATTATATTCTAGAGTACCGTATATGTTTGCAATGGCTAGAAGAAATCAGTGAAAAGCCAGTGATTTCCTATTTCAAAACTTTAAATTCTCCCTTTCCTGTATATGACAAATAATCTGATGTCAAATCATTTGTCACATTCAAGGACAAAACTTGATCGTTTACACTCTGAAAAGAAAAGCCAATAATTATATAAGTATTAGTACTATATATATACTTGAATAGTAGATTATATATATAATATAGGATATATTAATAATATATATATTATGATTATATATATTATATATATAATTATTGAGTTATAATAATATTATTTGAATTTTTTATTTATTTTTCTTTTTTCCTTTTTCTTTCTTTCTTCTTCACCTTCCTCTTTGCCCCTGAAGATTGGTAATACTGTCCAAGCATTCTGAAAGAAAAGCAGTAGGAGTAACAGTGACCAAACGTCGAAAAGAAAAGCCCAGCCTTACCCCCCTCTGTACCATTTAATTAGTGATGAGCATCGTTTCAACAGACAGAAAATAACACCCTTAGGAGCTATCATGGCCACCCGGACCTCACTATGAAATCGTCACATGTAAGGTTCCATCCCCTGGCCCAGGTTGGCCACAAACATACCCCCTCATATTACAACACCCCGCCATTCTCCCTATCATGCACCTATTCTCGCCTCTGCCAAAAACTCACATTTCTCGCCTTCAGACATTCGTTCACCGACTCAATCATTTCTCTTCGCTCCCACAATCGCTTACCCTAACACACCACCACGATATACATCCCCGCTTAAACCATCCGACTTACTCATTGATCCTTTTCCACATGACCAATCCATTCTTCAACGATACCTGCTTATTCTCTCAGATTACCTCCTTTTCTTCACACCACCCACTCCGAATACGTTTCATTCCTCTCTTTATCATTCTGCTTACACTTTACGCACCGTACCCCTAAGATGTTCCATTACTTGAAAGCGACATTGGAACTTTAGATCTAATTCTTATTCCGTATTACCATAGTCTCGACGGTACCATTTACAATAACACAGGTAAACATACTAACCACTCATGTAAAGACTCCTTAGCACGACCTCAAGAACTTATCCCTTGCAGTTCACCAACGATTTAATTGCACCAGCACCTTCCTGCCATTCAAACTTTCCTACTATCTGCATCGTCCGTCCCTTCTCATCCAACAGTATACCACTTAAATATTAAAACGTCAACACTTTTCTAGCGCTCGACCATCTAACATAAGCTCACACTGAGGAGTCCTCACTCACAACCATAACCTTACTCTTATCCACGTTTACTTCCAAGCCTCTCCTTTTACACACCTCTGCCAAATCTCTCTACCAATCCTCTTCAAACTCTCTTCAGATCGCCACACAAACCAAATCAGCGCGCATATAATAGGTAGGGCATCCCTCCACCATACTCCATTCTCCCACCATCAAAACCATCTACCCTGCCATCCCCACCTCAAATTGCTTTTCATAACCCCATCCAGTATACAGATTGAAGAACCAGAGAGACATAACTACACCCTGTCTTACTCCGCTATTAATCGCTAAACCAATCCACCATTGACACTCATATATTCTTACCAGCTTCATATTCGTAAGCAACATGACTTTTATGAGTCCATTCAGAAGACATACCACCAACACCATATATTCACATAACACAACTGCCCTGCCATAACAATTCCCTATTAACTCTATCATACTAAAGGGGCTGCAGAATCCATAAAACCTAATCACAATTTTATTCACTCTTCTCCCTCGTTTTCTGTCAATCATTTGTGTTCAATGTTAAAGATTTATTCCACACTTCCTCTATCTCACTCCTAATCGCACCTTGTTCTCAGCCAATCGTCTCTTCAGGTTCACTCGACGCATCTCTTTCGGACCTAAAATTACAGCAGTTTATTTTGACCATTCCATTGATCAGACACGTCTAGTAATAGCTTAATCTCCTTTGATATAAATTTCTATCAGTCCCCTTTTCTCCCTTACCTTATATAAGCTTGTACCTATACACGCTCTCTCCAGGATTCCTCTTTGACCATAGTACCTTCTCTATGGTAAACGTTATACACTAATTCCAAATCCAAATTCATATTTGTCTACCATCTCTCGCCTCGGTTTCTTTTGTGATTATCATTTGCTTATCCAAGTAAGTGATCTATTCTTGGGTATTTTGTGTTTTGATCATTTTTTTGGTGTGTGTTATTTGAATGTTGTGTTGTTATAATAAACCTGCAGAATTTGACCATTTCTCAACTTTTCATGCTACCCAGTACGCTCGCTCTAATTATTCTAATAAACGCTTCATCCCAAAATTCATAAGAATATATATTATCATTATGTTATATACTATAATTATATTATCTTAATAGCTGATATAAGTTAATATAGTGTGATAATGTTCTATATTATAGTATTGATTTTATATATATTCGTGGATTTATTATATGTTTTGTAATATGTTAGTAATAATTATAAAAAATTATTATCTTTATATATTATTAAAAATATATCGAGAGCAGGATTTATGATCGTTATAGAGCTTCTGTTTATTTCTCCTTGCCCATCAGAACTAAGATTTTATAGTTGTGTAAAAGATTATGTCTAAAGGAATATATTTATATTCTCTTAAAAGTAGCTTTTTTTACAGCCCTATAAACTTTCCTCAATAATTGTATTTTTTTGTGCTTTCAACATTTTTTTGAGGAATCAAGGGAATAAATCCCATCTGAGGGACATATCCATAAAACCGACTAATATCTCTATATATTGGTAAATATTGATTTTTTTATCGGTCACGAATGTTATAAATGATAAGAGAAACAGACATTTTTTTTAACAATATGTTTGAAGGTTAGAAGTTGTGATAGTAATTCCTGTTTCTGCTCTAGGTTCCGATTGATAGAGCCATTTACATCCCGACTCATCGCATCAGACAAGGATTGAAGCCGTTCAAGGAGGATAACTATCAATATCCGTTCTAGAAAGAGTACCCCTGTGGAGTTTAGTTGGCTTGAGTTGTGTCACCTTTAAATAATGGTTTCACCTAAGGTATACCCCTTCTTTTAAGATTCCATAGTTTTGTTGATAAAGTTTAATTTGGCCTTCAGTCAATAGATAGATCCACTCGTAATTTTTTTGGTTTATTAATCTATATATTTATATATATATATATATATATAGCGGATTTGTAGGAAAGTAACGACGTATGAATTGATATTTGGCAATATGTTGGTGAAAGAATGTTTGTATGAATGTATGTTAGTATAAGTGTATTTTACGTATAGATATATAGCTTTGGTGTAATTAGTATGAATGTATGTTAGTATAAGTGTATTTTACGTATAGATATATAGCTTTGGTGTAAATTATATATGAATTATTTGTATTATGTATACCTTTGTGTGTAGCTTTAATATAATGAAAGATATTGTATAATAGCTTGATAAATATGTTTAAAAATTATCTGATTTTCTTAGATATTTTTGCATTACTTATATTCTATATTTAAATTAAAAATGTTTTAATATTGATATATTTAAGCTATTTTAATTAGCGCGAAAAAAAATTTGCTAAGAAGTGATTAAAAGAATATAGCATCGAGTTGATATTGGTAATAGAATAAAAGAGATTATGCAACAATATTTTTCCAGTAAAATCTTTCAGTAATATAAAAACACAATGGTTAAAAAGTGTTGATATTCTCTGCGGTTATATATATTATAAACAGCGCTCTTTTCATCTCTCAAAAAGATATATCAGAAGGTATTACTTGGAAATCAATACGTCAGATATATATATAATATATATATATATATATATATATATTATATGTAGATACTCTGAATTTTTATTTGGAAGAAGAGCTCTCGCCACAGCATGAAGGAATCAGAAAGATAGAGTCTATAGAGGAAGGAACCAGAAAGATTATTTTCCTTGGATCAAGTGAGGACTTCCTATCTCTCGTCAAGTGAAAAATAGGTAACAAATCAAAATTTGGTAGCAGGCGAGTTTTCTTTTTAGAAAGCCGCTCTCTGCCGAGTCAAGTACCAATTACCATTTGTCATCAGAAGTTGAATTGTTAAATTGTCATCATGACAGGTGATGGAATGAATGCCTTGTTGGAAAAAAAGCAGAAAAGGTGAAGATATTTGTTCAGTATAGTCACATCCCCATTTCCAGCCAAACAAAATGGAATACAGGCGGCCTGCAAATTCATCTGAATGAAATCAGGCTTGCGGTTTTCGAAATATAAATCCCACATCAGGGTTGAACCATTTGATTCCACAGCCCTGCAGATATTAGTGCAACAGTAATAAAGATTTGATGGAAAATATTGACCACGTTGATATGCAACGTTGCAGTGGATTAGAAAAACCAGGGAAAAAGTATACACTGGGAGATAGTATAGAATGAGACTGTGAGTACCATTGGTTGCTTTGCACAGTTCGGAATAGGTTTTGAAAGTATTTGTGACTAATTGGGCCCAAATATCCCTGGTATCAACGATGAGATTACTATTGTGGTTGGGGCGAATTGTTAGGTAGCCAGCCTCCAAGTGTTCCGCCTGGAGTGCTAATTAACACTTAGTCGAGCTGCCAACTATATAGAGCATGGGAATTATGGATTAGTTAAAATCCGGCTTTTAACATTTGGTTTATGGGAAAGAACTGGATAAGATGCCAATACAGAAAACCTTCAAATGCTTCACTTAAAGCCGTCATATGTCAATGGAGGGAGAAAGGTACAATCCACCCTTGTCACGGCGATTTGAGCTGGGCATGGCGCTAGCAGAGGCCTTCATTCCAATGCTATGAAAGTTAAAAAATTGCCGATGGAGTCGTGAAGAAAATTTTGGGAAAGTACCGGAGCTAGTGTAACGACCGGGTGCGAGGATGTGTCTTGATGGGTTTTTGAGTATCCAGAGAGGGTCCTTGAGTCCAGGGAGCAACTGGTGGTCATGGGGATAATAGTTAAATAGAAAATAATGGAAACGAAACAAAGGAAAACCCGCATAAAGTTGACTTATATTTAAGTAGGTAGTGTATAGAATTTAACACGAATTCAGTGCAGATGCCACCTGCCTCGTCTTATATCAACTCAGATTGCACCCCAGAGGTACTTGGATATATTAATCATGCAATGGTTTACAGTAAGTTGGCCATAAAGATCCACATAGTAGCATTACAGCACCAAGAGCTTTGATTCTCCAGGTATAAACTAACCAGGTTACAACAGTGAATAAGTCATAGAGAACAGGTATCCAGCAACACTGGTCCGCAGGTATCAACTGCCAACATGTTCCCACATACATATAGAGAGTGAATCCATCCAAGGTAGTTAGTAGGTATAACACAGAGAGGCAAATACGTCTAAGGTTATCAGCAAATGAAACAAATTCAGTGCACAGGTACCCAGTCTGCTATTCATTGCAAGAAAAGGTGGTCAACACTAGGGGTATGTTGGATCGACCCCTGTGTAGAAGTTAATCTGTGTGGCAACACGATATATGTCACTGATTGAGATTTGACTATTTGAATCAGATATAAATCGTGTTGAGTAGTAGCAAATACCGTGTGGGTATCATTCTTTGGTAGATGATTGCCACTCCTCAATGGTTATGAAAGTATCAAGTCTGCTCTAGCACTCGAATAGTTTGTGCCGTTTGGTCAGGAAGAAACATTTTTAGGAATAAGGATTGCCCGTCAGAGACCCGCGTAATGGGAGGTGGCTCGGTCACCCGGAAGACCTACATGTTCAGAGCCAAAACAACTAGTGGAGGTGAAATTAGAAAAAACAATAGTCCATATAATTATAATATAATAGAACTCAAACGATAGATGAAGTCCCTGCGACCGTGAGGTCGCAGGCGGAAGAGGCTATCCATAATATCCATACAGAAAATGTCCACACAATTTTTAAAACCTCGACTAGTAAAAGAACCACACACAATACGCACAGAAGAAGAAAAAGAACAGAACATGTTTTGAAAAAGACAACGCCTTCCATAATTTGTACTATGATTGTCAATCAGAGAACAGCAAACAGTCAGTATGCCGGAAGAAGAACAGGAGTTGTAAGAAGCGTTATTTAAAATGATTTTTCGATAAGTGAAATGTGTCCTGGAGTTGCCAATATGATATTTATCACGATAAGATAGAAGCTCCTGAAGGATAAACTTTAAAATGTTGCAAGATACACTTCAGTGGTTGGATCAACCAACCACTATTGGAGATCCAACTATCAGCATTTGTAGGATTCGAACTCGGCCGAAAGTCATCGTATATTTCAGCTAGTGTGTTTACCACCTATTAGTATGAGGAAGAAACGAGAAGGCTTATCTTTGTCCCATCCTGTCCGTGTATTACGGACGTTAACTTAGGCGATTTTTGGGATACTTGTGATAGTTTCCTGTTCTTGCGGCAAGTAATAATAGCCTTCAGTAAGTGAGTGGTCTAGACATGAGTATACTTGAATGATTCTGAATGAGAGCTCTGAGTCTGTGTTTTTTGTCTGTGTATTTAGCCAATGGGCGATGAGATAGTACAGATGGTACTACGTGTGTTATTTTATGTGGTATTTGAGTTATATTGAGTAGATTCAATGAGATGATATAGCATCGTTTATTATGGAGATTATCGTGAGTATCACAGCTTGGATTATCGCACGAAAGTATCGGTTATAGTATGTTATGACTCCAATCTAGGTGATGTTCTAAACAGGTACTCTTGTGCGTGCCTCGATGTGGGGTGGTTAGTGAATACATGCATGGGCTAATGCCCCAATAGGGTAAGACGAGAGCCTGTGATGGCCTAATTCGATGGAGAGCTCTTAGTATAATGTAAGGTGGATATATAGAGCTTCTGGCAACGAAGGTGATGTTTATGATTAATGTGTTGTGATAGTATTAGTTTATGGTATGTGGATTGTTATAAATGAGTTGACTCTCCGAATTAGCTATATTGTCTTTTGGTGTTTCCGATTGGATGTGTGAGTGTATTGCGCAGTGTCCTGCGTGATGCGCTTATGGTTGTCATAATATCTATAATCGAAAGATTTCCGACTATCTCTTGTGAGTGGGTATCTTTTTTGGATCTGGTGCAATTGAGAACTATGTGTGGTATGTATGTGCTGATAGATCTGAGTAGATAGTATTGGAGTCTCCGATAGTGAGATTTAAATCATAATGCGAGACATTATTAACAAATTAGTACTGACATGGTAGTTGGAATATTGTAAGTATAAGGATTATGTGGGATGCTAGAAGTAGACGAGAGGTATAGTCGTCTATGTTATATTTCCGATTTTGAAGTACCAACATAATAGTTTGATATGATGTTTACATATATTGTGTTATTATAGGTGGTCCAAATTATAAAGGTCAACTGTACGGTGGTTGGACTCAGCCTATGAATAAGTGTTGGGGTCGTTAAGAAGTGCGGGTGTCTGACTTGGATAGAAGCCTGATTTGGTGACAACAGAACATATATCGAAAATGAACGGCAAGCATTTAGATATAAACGTATTCCAGACAGAGCGACGCTGAGATATATATGGTGGTCGGAGACGGATGGTGGCACAACTTCTGCTCACTGGTAGATGTACAGTGAAGGTATTATGTCGTATGGTAGAGAATTACGTGTGCGTCGATCTCTCGGGCAGTCAATCTCAGTGTCAGCAAACTCGATGATTTCTGTTAGATTCTTATCCACGATATTCGCCAGAGAATAGAAGTCAAAGTGTAGAAAATGTCTAATGAGGTGCAGGGAATCAGTCAGAGGTAGCAACAGGCATCCTAATTAGGCTATGCCCCAGGGGGGAGATCGCATAATAAGAAAGAAGGAGTAGGTTATTCATATAATCTAGCACTTTGATTGAAGTAGTAGATCATGTCAGTTAGTAAGTATATAATGTAAAAATACAACAAAGCCAAGGATTTGATGAGATGATTGCTTCAATCTGATATGATCCCAATCGGATTCGATAGCGGGGTCTTAGTTTTACAAAGGAAGTAAAATTAGGATCCCTCCACCATTGATAAAAGACATTGACAAGGAAAAATTTGATTACTTATCCAGGTAGAGGAGGGATTGATGTACGAGTAATGTGGAAAAACAGTCGTGGTACCTATACTCCCTGAGTCGTCGACGGGAGGTTTTTGATGAGGAGCGTTGATGTGAAGTGCTGGTGATTAAAAGAAATGAACCCTGCCTATCTGGTCAAACTGGTTTAACTAGTTGATATAATAATCGGTACGTCGATGTGGGAGAGATAAGCTCTCTCACAACAAAGTTCCGATATTTCGTTGAAGATTTGACGAATCGCATGGCCCATAGATATTCTGATGTAATGAGGTCCTCATACACAATCAGTGAACATTTTGTGTGAAAAAAAAACATCCATTGGTAAGTTCTAGCGACTCGAGAATAAGAAGTGATCTTGTTTGTTTTTATTGTTTTATTAATAGCCGGATGGTGCCTCTTTGCGATCATCAGCTCATGCATCATTGAATAGATCACTGCGATTTAATCATGAACCGTTGCTCTGAAGCAACATTTTCTGCCTATATGAAAGAGAGACGCAGTACTTTAGGACATAGGTCTCTCCGAAAAAAGGATGTTCTCCTGGATCAAATTTGCATATTGGAATTCATGCAAATTTCAGTCATACTACCGTCCCGTTCAAGTAGATGGCTATGTTTTCTGGCCATCCGGTTGAACTTTGTCTTATACTGCGGCCCACATCCCCCATCTCAGAGGATCTGCAATAAAAGCCCTTTTTGAACGTGATTGAGCGGCTAAAAACCTTGAATTATGGACGGAAAGCATGTCAAAGTTTCTACGATGCTCTAAAACAAGAATTACATCGATCCTATCGAGGGTCTTATCGAGATCCCGAAGTCGGATACAGAACAATTTGCGTAAGCTTATATTGGATATGGCCTCCCCAAAGTTTCGTCCGTTTTTCAAGATATACGGAATTGGCCACGACCTTTCAGGAGGAGTGTGCTTGCGTCTCTTTCGGATCAAGTGAGCTGTACATGAAGACCCACCACTCTGCACTGCTGGAAACGTCCATATAGTCTTATATCGCCACCCGACATTTTAATAAAGGCCAGAGAGCAGTCGCTAAATAAAGAATTACACAGTGTGAGAAGTGAGGTAGCTGCCATCGATGGGCTGTGAGAGCTTTGAAACCTTTTCGTTAGAATCAAACTAGGTTTATTTTCACTGACCATCAACCATTGCTATTTCTACATAGTATGCCCTTGGTGAATGCTCGGTAGCCCGCACTTTGGAAGAAATAAATGACATCGATTATGAGTTAGATACATCCAGGAGAGGAAAAAAATAGCTTGACGATATTGTCGACGACACAATGGGGATCTTGGGCGAGCCCTCTTGAGTTGGTAGTCCGAAGAGACATTCTTGTCATAATTACCATCCGCTGGAGGATTTTCTGAATAAACATCCGGTGGTGTTGATTCGCTTCTTTCAAGAGCAATTGTCGATGGAATCTGTTTATCGGATCCTCATGGAACCATCATTAAAGTAAGACAGGATTATGTCTCAGAAGTCTAAAATGATCGACACCAATTACGAACAACATAATGGCATCTGTACCTACCGTCGGGATACAGATAATCAGGGCATTTTGTACTTACAAAAGATGTGTTACAGTACTAGAATGTAAACAGGCTGGCAGCAATTTCCTATAGACTCAAGAAACAATAGGCAGCAGCGATTTTTACAAAGTTACACCATCTACAAGTATTTGTGTTACTATGGAGATACTCAACCATTGAAGTTTGGGAAAGGATTACTCATAAAAACGAATATTTTCATTTGATTGTGTTTGAGGAGTGCACATAATCTTTTCATGCGTGCCCCTCGTACTTGCATGAAGTGGATAAATGGGTGTGGCATTTGAGAAGAACGAGGATGCAGTCTACCTGTAGCGTCAATGTAAAGTTTCATTGGGGTCCAGTAGAGGATGGATTGTCTTGTCTATGATCTGACGTTCCGAGTTGGATAGCGACAAGGCTTGGAACCATCCCTACGTGTTGTCTTTCTCGAATCTTCGAAGGAAAGAACTCTGTTAACGGTCATGCTAGAAACGTATACACAAATGCGACAATCCGTTTCCAAAAGACACCAAGTGGGAATTTAGAGAGGTCGAAGGAAGTCCGGATTCCCCTCGATAGCGTTTATTACTCTATTATCTATATCACTGTTCTATATTATATTTATCTAAGAATAACCTGTATTATATATATTATTGCAAAACATTATATTATTTCACGGAGAGGAGGAGATGCCCGTAGTAAAGTAGTCTCCATTAGTTATAGCACAGATATTGGCCCTATTAGAAATTGGGTAACCTTATACACAACTTCTTTTTCGCTTTCTGGAGGCAAGTCAGTAGTTATATGAAGTTACCTATATGAAGTAAACTGTTCCAACTTCCTAATAATAGTATAGAGAATTTGGCTAACTGTGAATAGAGCGATCGTAGATAGTCGCGTATGATGAAATGATTTTAACACATGAGTGCTTATTTTAAAACATAATTGCGATATGTGTTGTTTGCTCGACATTCGGAAAACAAATTTACAATCGGCATGTTGGCTCATAAGCTTGCGAGTTTTATTGGCATCCAAAATTACAGTCATAGTGTTAGATTCCTGATTAGAGCGATCACACAAAGTGTTTAAGAAAAGGAAGAGTGTCTATCTTAAGAGTCTCAAATACTGTATGTCCTCCACCTACATTTAAAAAGTAGTAACTCCAGACTCAGTCTCGCGAACCATGAGTGTATTATGTGACGATGGATTTGACCCCACGAACTTTCGCTGTGGTCACTATATATATATATATATAAAAAATTTATCTGTCATTCGGATATAGTGTAATATACAGTGTGATCTCTCCCAAAAGTGGGGAGTCTGGATCTAGTCCCGGCATAATGAGATAGTAAAACAGTTTGATAAAGTTAAGCGTAAATATGCAATAGTGTATTCATATCTATCGTTTCACTGAAGTGTGTGTGTGCTCAGTTGCCAATGGTACGCGAGAGCGCCAGCTTTGTATAGTGCAGCGCGAGCTGATATATGTGAAGAGAGTCAGTAGGGCCAGAAGTCGTGGTGAATGCCTGAAGATCACAACAAATGGTAACGCAGGCGTATAGGAACCACGCCAGAGACACCAGCATTGTGATACGAGAGCGGTTGTAGTGTGAGTGTGGTGTATCATCAGTACTCAAATCTGGATCATCTTTTTTTTTTCTCTACATTTTTATAGCATATAGCTCTCGACTAAATCTGTCATTCACTACTTGCCACTCTCACAAGTCTTCACCAGACATAAGAGTGAAGCTTTTAAATTCGACAGATGAGTAATTGAATCATATATATTATCTTAATTAAAGGTGTATGAGGATAAGGATCGGCTAATGTTGATAGACTGTTTTACTCACATAACAATTAACCTATACTCATCAATCTTGTCTTCTCGAGACTACTCCTCTTATGTACTATCACGGCGCCTGTGAAAACATATTAAAAAGAATAGCGCACGAATTGCACACTGGATGGCCTTTGCCCACTGAGTAGGAGTGTTGTCGACGATATCAGCAAAGGTTTCGTCCCTTTATAATTCATTCAAAATGATGGGATTGTGAAAGCTATTACCTGGAATTTTGACACAGGAAATTAGAATTCCATCTGAATATAGGAGGAACCTTTAATGAGATAATACAGGTAAAGATAACGTGTTTACTTTGTGTATAAAATCCACGTTTGTTGTGCACTTCATGTCCCGATGTTTTTTTTTGTGCCTCAGGACGGGAAATAGAGTAAAAGGAATCAGGAAAACATTGAAGTGGTTATGGAAAATTCCTTCTGATATTTGTTGAACGATCCGTTTGTTTCAGAGTATGCCCAATAAGAGGAAAAGAGAAGAGATTGACAGGAGAGTAATAGATGAGGTTATAACCGGTGGGGAGATTGAGGAGGTAGAAGTGCCCTTGCCGGAAGTAAAAGTGGATGATGAGAATATTGAGGATGATGATGATGATTGGGATCCATCTTGGGTGCAAATCTTTAGGTTAAGAGTCTGTTGAAAGGATTAAAGAAAAATTGAAGGGGACTTTGTAAAGAATGATCATGAAAAGGATAAATGGTTTGACATAACAAGCATGTGGACCAAATCAGTGAGAAATTCACTTATTTTGGTGCTGGAGGAGATTTGAGTGAAGAATTTTAGAGAGTTAATTTGAGAAAGAAGAAAAGAATCGAGAACGAAGTCCGTTGAGGATGAAGGGTACTTATTGGTTGGGACACCTTCGGATCCAGTTGAATAGATGAAGGTACTGTTCGCTGGGAGTCAACCACAAGCCCTGTGGGGTGTTTAACGGGATCCTTTCCTACAAATAAGAATTACGCTTTGAAATGAAACCGTTGTGCAAGCTATCCTACGCCTCGGTATCTGGCTGGCCGATATTTGCAGAAGCAGCGAAGAGACAATTCCTTGAAGCGTGTTATCCATTTTGATAGGGTATTGAACTTGAAGAGAATCGTCGTGAGAGATACCATAAATACGAACGTATAATCGACCGACTATATCTCGGATCTGCAAGGAACTTGTCAGATTATATGCCTCAATGTGTTCCTACTTAATAGAACGTCACGGAAATAAATGTGTATTGAGACATATGACGACAATTAAGAAAGTGGAAATAGAAAATATAAAGTTACTGGTTCTGAGTATAAAACGCTAATTTTAAATGTATTAATTTGAATAAATGATATGACAAAGGTAAGACAGCGGAATTTGAGAAGAGCAGAGAACCAAGAATAGAATAATAAGAAATTAACAAATGTAAATTAATAAAGTAAGATGGACTTAAAATAAATAAAGTTATTTAAAATGTAAAATAACAAACACTTGGGAAAACATTTTTTTTTTGAGAAACCTCTTTTTTTAAAGGAAGTAAAATAACTCAATATATAAAAAAGATAATTAAAACAAAAAAAAATAAACAATTTAATATAAAGGAAAACATCAAGTATAATATAAAAGTTTTGTTAGTTTTTGTTTGTGTTTACTTTTTTCTGATTCCTGTTAACGGTGACACTCTTGTGCGGTGAGATATTGGAGGAGGCTTTTACCTCCGAGTTGTGTACCGGGCTCGCACGTGTGTGTTAATAGCGTCTTATCAGTGTGGGCATACAGTCGGATCAGTATTACCACATATCTGGATTTCGAATATACTGAAAGAATCAAATGATTCCCTATATGTCGTGTCTTCTCATTTATTCCCCTGAGGGCCTGATTAGCCTCGAAATATCCGGGTTTATCCCAACCTCCATTTCAGGGTGATCCGGAGATCTTATGAAGGGCAACACTGTTAAACCCGTTCGAGTGTTTCCTCGTAACGATGTTTTGCGAAGCGCTTCTCTCAATTCTCCGAAAGGTGTCGGAGATATATGACCTAAACAGCGAGTTTTACTGACTCACCCACCCTTTGTGATGCGTGCGTTTATTTGATGTAACTAAACATCAACGGCCGTGTGCTAGTCTTTCCCTGGCGATTGTGCAAGGACTACATAACCAGGCTCCTGTGAATAGCTGATGCGGAGTGTTGTCATCATGCAGGCTCGTATGGAGGATGCAACTACCAAGTGGAGAAGGACAAGCAGTTTACATGCAAGCGCTGACATCCACTAGTGCAAATCAGACAACGCCTCTACATCCATGATGTCATATATGCTTGCCTTCTGACTGTGGGTAGATTCGAGTAAGGAGGAATATCAGAGAAAGATTTTTTGATTAGTCGAGAATAGACGCTTGGGGATCAGGGTTTTCTGCGAGACGGGCTCCATCCATCCAGGGCCCTTTGTAGGCAATACTTCCGCAAGTTGAGAGGGGCTGAAGTATTTATGGATAGTCAACGAAACCAGGCTCCCACCAGAGAGATAGTGGCTTCCCGAGAAAATGCTAGAGGATTGCGAAGAAGTAGAAGTACAGTAGAAATAGAAGAAGTAGGGAGTGTTCCCATAGATGTAGAGGTAGTTAGTGCCCCAGTAGACGTAGAAGAAGTAGTTAGTGCTCAAGTAGAGGTAGCGGAAGTGGAAGAAGTAGAGGTAGAGGAAGTGGAAGAAGTAGAAGAGGTGGTAGAAGAAGTAGAAGTAGTGAGAGAAGTTGTAGAGGAAGAGATGAAGCTGAACAAACCAGCAGGTATTGGGTGATAGTTCTTTGGGGGAGTCCATTGCATTGATCCAGGTAAACCCCACATCTCAATCCTGATGTTCGGTCGGAGAGGAAACCCACCGTGAGTCTGAACGTCTGAACTGCAAAGCTTATTCCCCAATAACATTCGGGACATAGATCTGGGTAGGTTAGATTACTGCCCGGGCATTAACAACACAGCCAAGGCGTAGTAGGTCTGTGCGGAGGAGAGATAGATCGGCACCATATCAGAGGCAGGAACTGGTGCCAGGTACATCGGCGGAATTGCCAATTCCAAGTATTGTCCCCACAGTGGAAAGGTTGCCATCACAGCCTGATTGGGATGGATTGTTTCAACGATATATTCAGAGTATGCAGGGGTATTTATTGGCTTTTGGACAGGAAATGTCACTGGACGAAATAAAAGAGCGGGTTCGCCAGCTGTGCGATCAGTAGATGGGGAGGAGTAATGATGATTTTTTAATGAAAGTTATTTTTATTTGGATTTTTTTTGAAAGAACAGTTTCGTTTTGGATTTTTAATATACTCATAATACTTGAGAGAAGAGTAGAAAGAGATTTTTTTTGTGAAATTATATGACCAAGAGAAGAGGTATAGGAATGGTACCTCAAAAGAAAGGGATTTCAAAAGAAGAAAAAAAGTAATGTTTTTGTTTTGTTTTGGTGTGGAGTAGCACATTTGCTTTAAGGCGTCAATACAAGGATTGACGGGTGGGGAGGAATGAGACGGATTTAATCATCCTTCTTATTTCTCTCCTTCCCACAGAACTGAAGATTTATATTTGTTGTAAACATATCGTCTGAAAGAGATTATACCTTAAAAGTTTGGAGTTTCACTTGTAAGGTTTCCTCATATAGATTGATTTTTTTTGTTGTTCAACATTTTTTTGAGGAATCAAGGGAATAAATCCCATCTGAGGGACATATCAAAGAACGACAAGCCGTTCCACCCTTATAAAAGGGTAAATATTGATTTTTTTATCGGTCACGAATGTTTTATAATGATAGAGAGAAAACAGGATGTTTTTTAACGAAATTGTTGAAGGTTAGGAAGTTGTGATAGTAATTCCTGTTTCTGCTCTAGGTTCCGATTGATAGAGCCATTTACATCCAGACTCATCGCATCGGACAAGGATTGAAGCCGTTCAAGGAGGACAAACATCAATATCCGTTCTAGAAAGAGTACCCCCTGTGGGTTAGTTGGCGTTGTAGTTGTTGCTCACCGTAAATAATGCGTCAACCTAGGGTTACCCTTTCTTTAAATCCCATAGTTTGTTGTTTAAAGTTAATTTCTCAGTCAATAGACCACATGTCGTAATTTGTATAACCGTAAAAGTACAACAAATTTAATATTATCGTTTGTAGGAAAAATCGGACTTATTAATAATTTGCGCTTAAGAGAAGAATAGACTTTATTTAATACTCTCAAAGATTATATATTAAATTATATAATATATATTTTACAAATTATTTTATACTTATTCTTATTTTTTCGTTTCATTTCGCATACCATTACCCTATATATGAGTAAATATCAATAGGATATATACATTTCAAGTGCGCAATAAGAAGAGAGATATGTACAATAGCTGATCAAATATTTTTTTAATAATTCATATGATTTTTTGTAGATAACTATATTTCAATTAAATTAAAAGTTATATTATAGTAGTTATTAATCCAAAAAATTCTAAA
>JABUQX010011252.1:7500-23126 GCA_015478945.1 Trachelipus rathkii | reverse complement strand
AGTATAATATACTAGCTACTATATATAGATTACAATTTGTCTGTTAAGTTTAATTTTTTCTTGCAGCCTTAAAAAGAAGCTCAAATTCTAAATTTCACGTCACTTAAACGAGCCAAATTAAGATATATAACGTATTTAGACGTGCTGTTTTGCGATTTCTGAAACACTCCAGTGCGGAGGTTGGCGAAGCCTGTCCCTTCGTCCCCTCTCGAAATTTTCTCCTGCCTCACTACAGCAACCACAAGCGGTTGCGTTTGTACTTTCAACACCAAATATTACTTATCACAATATTCACTCCTATTATTCATTATTATTTTATTTCATTATTGATTACAGATCTATTATTATATTATTATTATACTGATTATTATCATTATTATATTTTATATATTGTTATTGATTATTCATTATTATTTATTATTACTTATTCATTCATTAATTATTAATTATTATTCATTAATTATTATCTATTCATTATTATATTATTACTATTATTATTATTATTATTATTATTAGTATTCCTCCATGCCTACTTTCACTTATATTATAATATAATATATATATATATTATTATTTATATAATGTGATATAGATTTTATATATATACTATATTTAGTTGATAATTAATTACTTATTTATTCACTATAAAATAATTTTCTATTTATTATCATAAATACTACCAAGTCACTTAATAATAATAAAGTATATAAGCCCCTTGTAAAGAGATTGTCCAAAGGGAAATTGTGGATAAAGTTTTATTTGTAAAAGGAAGTAATTGTATATTTTAAAGTGTATGTGAATGGAAAGACTGCAGTTGATAAGCATAAATCAAATGTTAATTTATATTTGCATTTAAATAGGTAGGAAAATATATTTAGTATTTATAATTTTTTTGTTTAAAAAAATAAGGTAAATGTGTGAATAAAATTGCTGATTCTTCTAAGCTTGGAACGAGGTTCAATTGGTAGATTAAGATTGTTGATTAAGATTAAGATTGTTGTTAATGATCTCTTAAATAGGGAATTGTGGAATGGACAATCATTATTTTTTTTTTTTTTAACTCTGAAAGTCACGTCTTTCCTTAAAATGTTGGGAAAAGATGATCACCAGAGGAGGTGAGAACTATTTTCATCTAATCTTCGTCTTGCAACGAAAAATTGTAAAAAAAAGTGATTGAAAAATTAGGAGAGAATGGAATTTTTTAATGTATACTGTCCTTGAATGTGAAGAAGTTAATGATATGAGATAAATTTTTGAACGTGAAAAATAACGATATGATATTTAGAGAGATGAAGTCTTTCTCTGATAACATTTCATTTATGAGAGTAAATGAAAAAAAAAAGTTTAGTTTGTTTGGCTACTTCTCAATGTTATTAATAATATGGTCAATATTAATTTGCTCACCAATGCCTTTTCATCAACACATCTGAAATGTCCAATGCTAATTAGCGTTTATAAACATGATTAGCCCCACCCGTACCCGCCCTCTGATTAATTTGAATGTTATTAGTTTTTTTCATTTCAACAAAAGAAATCAGGCTGGAGGCATTTCTACGGGCTTTCCCGTACCGGCAGGCTTCTCCTTCAATAACTGTTATCAGTTCTGTTACTCTTAATTTAGTCCCATTATTTTTCTTCTTCGAACAATTGTACCATTTTGTTCCAATGCTATTACAATTAATGAACATTACATCCCTTTGGAGAGATCTCATTGGACTTTTATTTATTTATTTTTATTATCAATCCTGCTAATTTGCTCTTTCCAGGCTAAACACCCATTAAAATATTATTTGTCTCATTACTTTTCTCTGAACTTTAATTTATTTGAGGATAGAGCTTTCATGGCTATAGTAATATATCATATAATATAGATATATAACTAATATATATATACTATTATACCTATTAATCATATAATATAGTATATAATTATATATATTACGTGGAGGTATGATATATATATTAATAGTAAATACTTATATATATTACTATTATATAATATATCATAATATATAAGCAATCGTTTATTAAGCCCATTGAAAACATTTGTGAATTCTGGCTTTGTATATTAGCTGCTAAGAATTTTTTAATGAGTAAAATTTTTCTATATTTAAACTAAGCAAACGTGATTTTCTTATATAAAGGTCAGGATGTCATCTGTGAGCTTTTCCGTATGACCACATTATTTAGTCTTCAGGTCTTACGCTGTGTTATATCAATAGTAAATTGAAAAAAATTATTTGATTCAACAACTTTGAAAACAAAATCTATAGGAGCCATGCTTCTCTCATGGAATTATATATCGACTATTGTTATTGACTGTTGGTTGTTCGATTAAAGGATCATTTGTATTTGTTTATGGTGTCAGGCGCTTTTTCTGCAACAGGTAAACTAAGACTTACAGTATCCCTATAATAATACAGTAGCCTATAGCTTATATATATCATAGAATTAACATACAAAATATTTCGTGCGGAATGGGGGTCCTATATATATATACCTATAAATATATATACTAGTATATAATATCATATACATAGCTACTTACTATCATATATTAATATATATTCGATATATGTCTATGATATATCTATAGCTACTATATATATATATCTACTATACTATTAGCCTACTAATAACATAAGAATAGGAATTATAATACTACCTATTATATATATCATATATATTGAATATCTATTATCCTAACTCTATACTCTATTATACTACTAATACAATATATACCTATATAGTAATGTCCTTTTGAGCGACGTCCCTAACTTCATATCTGGCTCTTCAGCAGTACTTGTAGGAATGAATTTTTATTAAATTAACAATGCCTGCAGGAAAATCATAGGTAACAATTTTTATTTTTCACACTACAGAGGATGCTTGTCAACATTCATTTCCACATTCTGCAAAAAAAATAATTTTAGTTTTTCTCGACTGTTGCTTGCCCTCCATAATGGACATACAACACACAGGACACACAACATTTCATGAAAATCTTCCACTCCGTAATTTTAAAATTTATAGTTAAATTCATATACGAGATGGTGATCGTCCGTATAATGATAAGTACTACTTAATGACCTCCCCGAGTGCATATTCCGAGAGAAATTTATTCTCACACAAGGTTTAATTTGAACATAAGTTCGTAACGTTACTCTTTGAACTCACGTTTCTGAAATATGAAAGAAAAACGATTCTTACTCCTTATATGAGATCTTTACTTATCGTGTTGCTCTAATCAGTGCAAGACGTACTTACTCTGAGTCTTTGGCGAAATCTTTCCCACTCAATCTAGTCTCTTATCTAATAATTCCGCATATCTAATCTTGTTTGTCTTTCAAATTATTCGCAGACACGACATATTAGACACATTCTCCATAATACACATTCATTGACTCTCTTTTACTACAACAAACAACAAGGCTAGGACAATTTTCGTCTGGCATAGAATCTACCCAACCCCTCATAATTTGGAAGTAGGATAATTGTGCGTTCAAATCTATTTATTTTGGTGGCTCGACGATTGGCAAAAAGCTACAGAACCCTGAAAACATTGGTGAATAAAACGCCTTATCATTTCTGTCGCTTGTAAAGTGACAATATAAAAATCATACCGAATCACTCTCGATGTGTGGCTTTTCAGTCAAACTAATGTACTTCTATAGCTATAATATATACTATAACTATATATAATATCTATTAATAATCTATAGTTACTATTAATAACTGTTTACTATTCGTACTATATATAGTAGCATACCTGCTTACTTATCTATGATACCTTAATATACCTACTCTCCTTATATATGAGCGTCCCCGTCCTACGTGCCCTAGTACTACTACATATCATATCATACTTATACCATAATTCATATATACTACACCACTATCATATACGTATCGTATATATATAATCCCGTATTAAAAATCTGATCTACAGTCCGTGGGTATTCGCATACTATATATCAGTTATATAAGTATATATATTACTTAATATAATTATATATACTATAGTACGTATACCCCATCTACCTGTACTATATAATCCCTACTACTACGTATATTATAATCATATCAAATATATTACTAGTATGCATATATTACTCTGCAATATATATTAACCATATATATATCTATAGAATCTCTAACAGACTACCCCGAGGAAGGGCTTTGCGCTTGTCTCAGTTCGGTCCAGCATCCCCTTTTCTTGGCCCAAAACCTCCTTACACTGCTAGAACGACTCTAGACAAGATCTTATGTTCTCTCCCGGAAGTCTGCAATGGTTTCGGACGCCCATTTCCTCGAGTTAAAACACTATCTTCCAGGTAGGGCGGTAGTTTCGCCCTGTCAAAGTAGAAAACTAGCAATCTTTACGTCATTATGCCATCAAACATCGTTCCCTATGAGCTCTCCAGAAGACTCCTGCTTCCTAGGCCATACCAGATCACGCTGTGCCCAGGAGGTTTCCTAAAAAGACAAAAGGAAAGGTACGAGGTTGCCTAGCCTTATGTCACTCGCATATAACCTACCCTGCTATACTATACTAATAATATATATATATTAATGTCAACTAATAGTACTATATATATTACGAATAGTTAAGATATATATTACTATATGATTTAACTACATAGTATAGTATATATATAATTAATTATTACTTATATACAGTATATATTACTATATATATATATAATCCTAATTATTCCTTAGCTTTTATTCTCCAGGTGATCACATGCCTTCATTACTATGGACAAGCATCATATTTGATTGTGTTTCTCAACATGGCAACCGAAGACGTAGCAGGCTTTTTAGGCTCCTCAAAACTCTTAATACTCAACGCTATTCCAGGCTGTTATTATGTGGGGTACCGCCCTTCCTTGATTAGAGAACGCATAATCATATTATAAAGTGGCTTCCATACAACATAACACGAATAGCAGCCTCTCCCTGGAAGACGAATGGATTAGTTCATAGCTACACTTGTTATTACGTCTTATCTCCTATCTACTCTCTCTTCTCATCTCTCTCTCTCTCTCTGCTCTCTCTCTCTCTCACTCTTCTGCCAGCTCTCCTCTCCTCTCTCTCTCTCCAATGTCTTTCCGAGTCCGCTAATTATTTTATATTGATCACTTTCTATTAAACGAGTCCTATCGCTCTACAACTCGTAAGTTGGAAGTCTTTTCCTTTGAGGGGATTTTAGAATTAGATTTTCCTCACTTCTCCAATCTCAATCATTCTCTCTCTTCAACTTTAATTTCTCTTTGCTGCTTTCGCCTTCATATACTGGTACACTCACTTCATTCGGTCTAGCACACTTCATTCTCGACCTACACACTTTCATTACGGGTTCTCACACTTCATCTCGGATCTTTCTACACACTTCATTTCGAACTTCCCACACTCTTCTCATTCATGCTGGTACACACTTCATTCGGTCTACACACTTCATTCGACCTACACACTTCATTCGACTACTACACACTTCATTCCGGGCGATCCTATCACACACTTCATTTCGACCCACACACTTCATATCGAACTTTATCAACACAGCTTCGATTCGACTTCCCTACACACTTTCATTCGCTGGTTCTACATCAACTTCATTCGACCCTAGCACACTTCTCATTTCGACCCACAACCACCTCATTCGACGCAGTAACCACTCACTACCACACTTTTAATTCGAACCTACAGCACTTTTCACTATTCAGTGTTTCGAAGCACGTCAGCACTTAATTTGATGACACTTTGAATTCCATAGGAGAAGAGAATGGTCTGTTTTGTAGACCAATAAATTTTTAGTCCAATTTGTCTCTATATGTTTATGTAATATAAATCGTATTAAATTATATATCTTATTATCTAGAACCTTTACAATATATATCAAAGTTTTCTTAAGTAAAATAAAAGAAAATGACATAAGAAAGCACTGAAAGAGGAAACATATATTTATCAATATTTACACCTATTTTACAAATATTGATTTAAATATTGTTTAAATATTTTTAAAATTATATACCTTAAATATTTATCTACCGAGACCTGTCCTCTTATAGCCGTTTGTACGCTTACCGCATAGTATTATTATCAATACTTTCTGATAAGGTCAAACCAATTATCTATAGTCGCCATTTATATCCATACCTTGCCCCTGTGCAGCTCAAGGTCAACTAACTACTACAAGTATATAACTAATCAATCAATAATATTATATAAGTAATAACGATAATGAATAATACATTAAATTATAAATTAACTATTAATTAATCAATCAATAATAATAATAACTATGAATAATTACATAATGAATCTACATAATAATTAAAGCTATACTCACACCCGGCAATATTTTCAAACCTGGCAGAAATTCCACAAATGCATCATATTGAAAGTTTTTTCCTATGCGTTAACACACACGCTATTAACGACGTCCAAGATATATCAGACTAATATATAATAATAATAATAAATAATAATATAAATGCATAATATCGTAATAGAATAATAAAATCAAATTAATCATAATTTAATAATACATAATATATAATATTGATTGTGGAAAATCCAATAATAAAAATAATTAATCAATCCCAATAATAATAGATAATAATGTATATTTAATAATACATAATAATAATAATAATAATAATAATATAATATACTATAATTAAATAATAACAATTAATAATAATAATAATAATAAATTAAATAATCAAATTAATAATAATAATACCATAAATTTTTGCTCTAAAGTTTAGAATCTTATATAGTATATCTGATACTATTATATAATTATATATATATCTATATATATAATATACTATATATGTACTAATACTAATATATACTTACTACTATCATATACTTATATAGTATATATATTTATATATATATATAGTTCATATTCACATATATTACGATATAATTATACTATATATTAATTATATCTAATATATATTATACTAATAACTATATAATACTTAATATATATTATACGTATATATCTATAATATATACACGGTGCATAATAAGTTAAATTATACTATACTACTAGTATATTACTATACTATACATGTATACTAGTATATATACTATATATATATCACTCTATATATATATCATATAATACTAGCATACATACTAATATCACTCTAGTACTATATAGATATTAAATATATATCATAACTATATATATTATATATTATATAATGATCCTTCCAATTCTCTATTATCTACAATTAATTACAGCCTCTCAAAGTTTTGCATATTCCTATAGGCTTTTCCTATATGCAAACTGATTGGAACACCACTTTCTTACTATACCAACCTATATCTAACATTCTTTTTAAATTTTCTGAAACTTATTGCGTTACAACAATGAAAGTTCTCGCATTGTTATTCATTGCTTTACCATAAAAAAATGTTTCACCTGTCTATTCTATTTTAAGCCTCAGTTTGCATACTTGGATTGTGCTAAACGTCCTTACAACAGAGTCCATCTATATGTTTAAACGAACTTTACTTTGCATCTTTACGTATTTCTTTTTTTTATTGAAAAACAATTAATGATGACTGTCCTCTGACTTTAATATATCTATAATAACCAAGTCTTCTTTTGACAATTGCCCAAGGCGCGTGTGTCGCAGCGTTTGATACGGTCTCGGTTGGAATTCTGATTTTGCAGAAGTCAATGATTAGTATGTACTATCTTCTTCGGTTCTATATTTCTTATTAACCTTTTCCCACGCATTTCTGACTTGTCTTCTTTTACATTTCCGTTATTCCTCAGCATTCCCCGTATTCTTCAATCTCTTAATCACCTTCCTTAGTACTAACGGAAATTCGGTGTTTGATGCATTTTCAAAAACGAACTAGTTATCTTATTTGTAGTTCCTTTTTGTTTTCTATTCTCAATTTTCATCATTTGGTATTTGGTGGCCTCTATGCAGTGAACATGCGTAATTACTCATCAAACCCTAAAGACTTTAGGCTATTTATATTTGCGTCGCAGTGAGTCGAGGACAATGGTCTATTTATCCCGAATAGACCTCTGCTAACCACTCTCGTCGTAGACAAAAGGAAATATTTTTTTCTTGTTTCTACTCTTCTTCTGCTCATGATTCTGTCATTGTAAACAACACTATCTCTTTTAACTGTAGTTTCTTTCACAGTTCCTCCGTCTTTCAGTAGTAAAGCTTGAACTCTTATCTCAGTCAAACTTTTTGCCGTTATAATCTTCCCTTTATAGATCCCGCCGCGGTATGCTATTACCTCATTACTCCATAGTTCATGCCCACGCTTTGTAATTTAAAATTGCGCCAATTTACGAAAGATTTGGACTTTCCTGTTCTTCCTATAATAACATATAATACGATGGAAGTGTATTTTAATTCCTGCTTAAAATTCCTGCCAGGATTAGATGCAAACTTATGTATTTGTTACTGATTGAACCTGGTGCTTTGCGCTTTCAATAACCCTGTTACAGTTGAGTCTTGCTCAAGCCCAAGCCTTTAATTTCTCTCCATTGTGAAGATGTTCTTCCAGTTTCTAAAACCGTCTCATTTGAAAAAAAGGAATCCGCACTCAAATCTCTCCTAACCAAATCCTTCCTTAATTTGCTTTAATTTCTGCTTCTTTCTTAGTTTTTAATTTATTTTTAATAACTAAAAGGTTATAGAATTTCTATTCATAAGATGAGTATATGTAGCCACAAACTGCGAGATAAATTTATTTTAATTCTGCACTCCTGTTTTATTATCCTTAATCCTTCCGCAGTTCGTGTATTATCTTCTTGCTATTGATTTTGACGTATCTCCAAAAGGTTTACGAACCACAAGTTTGGCCAACACAGTCTTGCTGCGACGACTGAATACTTATTCCTGTACCATCTCATTATCAGATTTTTCCTTTTTATTCCTTACACACATCTTTTGCTAACGAAAATTCCATCACGTACATGCTTTATAAACTCTATGATTAATAGTTTTGTGTTCAGTCGAAGGTTAATTCTAACACCATTTTCTTTTTGGTGTCTATTAATGACCTTCCATGCGTCTGGTTTATATCTACTCCACTTTAATGATTAATTACAATCCTTAGATTATTCTTGTTCATTTTACAAGAGACCAACATAGCCCCAGTATTAGCATAGATCTTATAATCTGGACGACAGATCTCCTGAGCAGTCTGTTAAAGAATTTACAAAGTACATTTATCTTGGTTAAAAGAATTGCTAGTTTCTTCTACTATCTTCAAAAATCATCAGCCTTCTTTCATTCCACTCGGACTTACTTTTCCCTCCTAAACTAAATAATTTTAAAAAACACGAAAAACAAGGAGTTGTTTAAACTTCCCTCTCATCTTCGATCCGTAATTATATAATATACTATTCATATATATATATCTAATTATTATATATATATATATTATAATATTATCATAATATATATTATAAATATATAGCTATATATATATATATATATAGTATAGATTATATATAACCTACTACTAATATATATATATATTATAAAGTCTATACTTTATATAGAAATTACAGTTTTAATTAAATGTGGCGCTACGCCAAAAGTCAAGTATTAAAAATAACCACCCGTACCCATTAATTAATGTCTCTCATTGGACATGTATTTTATTAACCGATGTTATTTGCCTTATCTTGTTATTCAATTCCAATTAGCTATCAGTTAAGACACGGTGCAAAAGCAATCATGGAAATATCAACAATTACATTGATTGCAAGCTTCTCTTTTTGATGTTGAAAACAAAGAAAAATTAAATCTATGCTCAGAATTTGGAAATATTCTTATATAAATACATAGTCTAAAAAGAATAATAATTTTTTAGAATTTTAACTTGGTTTGATCTGCTCCGACTTCCAACATGCTTTAACCCGGCCTACGTAAACTTAACGAATATATATATATACTCATATATAGCTATTAATACTAGCCACCTATACTATACTAATAATTTATTACGACCTTAATACTATTTTTAATATATACAAATGGCATATTATATTCATTTAATATATATACATATATTATAATATATGCTACATTTATATTATAATAATTACATATTATTACTAGTATTATTAGATATTTATCTTTATTTAAAGCTCTAGTTAGAATATATATATAATATAAGATATATTATTACTAATATTAATATTAATTAACTAGTTAATTATTATAATTACTACTTAAGTACACTATATATAATTTACATACTATAATATATATATGATAATTATGAGACGTAGAGATAGAGTAGGAGAGTGCACTGAGGGACGTAGAGTAGAGCATATATTGCCCTTGGAGTTTAAAAATAAGGATAAAAAAAAAATTAAGAAAACTTTTTAATATGCATGACATTTAATAAAAACACTCACACATATATAAAGTGCAAAATTATTGTAGAGTCGAGATCTTTCATTCCTATACTGGAAACCTCCACAGGGGAGCGGGATTTGAGACTCTCAATCGCAATCCATAATATATTGTACTAGTTCGTAATTATTTAGCTGAATTGCTTCGTAACTATCTGTATTGTTTGACATTATTTTACTCTCACATATTATTTAAATTGAAGAGATTTATCGTTAAAAAATAACATGCACTACTTATCGTGGATGATTGTTTTTTGTATGTTTCTTTTCTTTTCTTATTTCAGATTGAGGATGTTTCATTCCAGCAGAGGATTGTCGGGGATTTTTTATCTACGTTTACTTGGAGGATTTTGCTTAAGCGTTGATTTTTATCTCAAGAAGTTTATTATTTTAAATTGTAGTGTTTTCCTATTTAGTGTTTGTTTTTTCATTTAGCTTTTTGTGTTTCAGTGTTTGTTGAACTGAATAATGAGTATTAAAATTTAACTTATAAACAATTAAGTAATTATCTTATAAAAGAAGGAAAGAAAAGGTTAAAAAACAATTTAATAGGAAATTAACCCAGTAAACTAAGTTAGGACGTTCACTCTTGCCTTCACATTTATTCTATTAAAAAAGGATTTTAAGGAAGAAACCTCTAAAGGATAAAGGATAGGTCAACACAAAAAAGGGCAGTAAAGATAGTATAGATATCTTTAGTAAAAAAGGAAGATATTATTTTCCTCACTTATTTCATTTTCCATTGTCATATATTCAGGGTCTTTTGTGTCAGGTGGGAAATAAGGTTACATCAAGGGTTTCGGAGGGTACGCTGTGCACAGGGGATCCAAAGTAATTAACTTATAGGTAATTTGCTTTATTTCATTATCAAGCTTTAAATATTTATAGATTTATATATATATATAAATAATTAATATACTTTTATTATTGCTTTTATTTCTTATCTCGCAATATCTATGCTTATCTCTTCTGCGACATCAGAGATCTATCGGAGGAAATTCAATCTACGAAGAAATTAAAACGCGAGTATAATACGCTTGTATCATTTTGTTTTTTTCAACTGGTAGCAGAGCGTAGTTCTCTAGTCAGGTCAGAAAAAAGTTTTTTTGTTTTGCTGCTTGATTGTCGATTGTCAAGAGAACTTCAAGGAAGGATGGATAAAGTTAAAAAGGGAGATTCGACAGAGGTTAGTAATGATGGAATTGTAGGCAAGAGAGGGAGGAGAGGGTGTCCCCCATTTAAAGGTGATAGTGCTGATGCAAAGGATTATGAGATGTGGAAAAAACGGGTGGATTGGTGGGTGAAATTAGATGGGAAGGATTATGAATGCCCTGGAGGCGAGCTGTTGATGAGTCTGGGAAGGAAGGCGTTTGAGTATGTATATAACGTAGATTTGGAAGGGTTAAGTAAAGCTGAGGGGGTACAGAAGATCTTAGCCGAATTGGACAAAAGATACGGGAAGGAGAAGCAAAGGGATAGATATGACAGAATCCTGGAGTACTTCTACATTAAGAGGAATGAGGGAGAAAGTATGAGAGAATATATATGTAGGGAGATATGAACTAATAGAAGATAAATGTAAGAAAGCAGGTAGGGTGGAATTAGGAGAAGACATGAGGTGCGCGCACCTTCTAGAAGGGGCGAATGTAGAATTAACACTGAAACAGATGGCTTTCTATGGAGTATAGGTGGACGAAAAGAGGAGAGAGATAAGGACAAGGAATATGAGGATATTGGAGCTATTATTGATACAGGATGTCAAAAAAATGTAATAGGAGAGAAATGACTAGGCGTAGTGGTAGGCAGCATGAATAGGAAGGAGATAGAAGAGATGCGGGAATCAAAGGAAGGGATAGAGGGTAATTATGTTTTTGGGGAATCGGTATATCCGTTAGTTGAAAAATTAAAAAAATACCTTGTTATTTCGGTGACCGGAAGTTTTTTTTAATTACAGAGGTTGTGAAGGGAGACATTCCTTGGTTAGCGGGGAATGAATCTCTAAGAAAAATGGAAGTGAGTATTAATCTTAGTAAAAATGAATTAATTATAGAAGTGTTTGATGGTAAGAAAGTGAGGTGTTGGCCAAATGAAAAGGGGCATCTTACAATTTTTTTTAGAAGAGGTTTAAATAAGAGTGTCTGGTGGCATGGGGGGACAAAAGAAGAAGATCTGTTTGATGAGAGGAGTAGGGAAAGGATGGTTAAAAGATTTCATATGCAGTTTGGTCATCCGGGAAAGGAAAGGTTATGGGATTTAATGAGGAATGCTTATAGGAATGAGATAAATGGTGAGGATTGGAAATTAATCAGGAATAGTTTGGACAAAACAAGTGATGAGTGTGATATATGTAGACGATATAAAAGGACACCGAGGAGGCCCGTGGTAGGTCTTCCTTTAGCTAATAGGTTTAATGAAGTTGTGGCTATGGATTTGGGTGAATTGGAGGGACAACGTTTTTTGGTTATGATTGATGTGAGCACAAGATATTGCCAGGCGTGTTGGGTGAAGAGTAAAGAGCCAAAAGAAATAGTAGGAAAGGTGTTGTATAAATGGATAAGTGGTGCACCTGAAAAATTGCTGAATGATAATGGTCTGGAATTTCAAAACGAGGAAATGAAAGTGTTGTGTGAAAGGTTTGGCATAATCCAGTGGGCAACTGCGGCTGAAAGCCCGTGGAGCAATGGACAATGCGAAAAAATGGTGGGTTTATTGAAGGATTCGATGAGGAAGATGAAGGAGGATGGACAGGAAAGGAGGACTAGTTTGTCTTGGTCGGTATCAGCTAAAAATAGTTTACTGGACAGGAATGGGTACTCCCCAAATCAGTTAGTTTTTGGAAGGAACGTTAGGTTGCCAAACAATACATCTGAGGAAGATAAGAATGTAGGTATTTTGGGATGTGAGTCAGAAATGATAAAGGAGCAACTGGAAGGGCTAACGAAAGCCAGAGTAATTCATGTTCAGCAGGAAGCAGAAGAGAAGATAAAAAGGGCGATGAAGGGACAATTGAGGGACCATAAGTTTGAGTTGGCTGAACCTGGAGATAGATAAGGGAGATAGATAAGCAGTGGAGGGGACCTGCTAAAGTGATTTGCAGTGACGGAAAGACCGTGGTTGTAAAACACGGAGGGACCTTAAGGGATGTGGCCCGGATCCACATAACAAGGCTAGAAGGAGACTGAAAAGGAAAGAGAAAAGGATGAGATAGCTGAGAACAGGGAAGAAGGTTTTAAGGATGTTATTTACGATGATGATGATGAAGACCTAAGTTTGATACAAGGAGAGGTTGAAGAGAAAAATGGTGAGGAGGAGGAGGAAGAAGAAAGCAAAGCACAGAGGAGGAAGAGGAAGAAAATCGGGAGGACGTAATACCTAAAATAGTGATAGGAAAGCGATATAAGTATACCAATAGGTGTAGTGGGGAGAACATAGATTTAAAGGTGCTAAGTAAAGCCGGGAAGGTAAATAGCAAAAAAGTGGAGTGACAGCTATAATGTACAGAATATGGCCAGTGGGGAGATGAAATGGATAGATTTAAGGGATTACAAAAATATTGAAAGTATAGAAGATGAAACCGAGGTTTGGTTTGGTCATAGGGATGATGAGATGGTTTTAGATGCTAAGCTGAAAGAAATAGAAAGTTGGAAAGAAAATGTTTTCCGTAGGGTAAAAGAGAAAGGATAAAAACTGATTTCCCTTAGGTGGGTAGTGAGTAGTGACTGAAAAGTTATAAAATAGCAAAGTTAAATGTAAGGCTCGTTTAGTTGCTAGGGGTTTTGAGGAAGAAGGCGACGGGTTAGTAACAGAAGCACCAACATGCTCAGGAGAAGTTTTAAGATTGTGTTTAGGTATCATGAAGGAGAGAGGTTGGAAATGTAGTTCTATTGATATTAAATCGGCTTATTTGCAAGGGGACAGTATTAAGAGAAAGGTTTATGTTATTCCACCGAAAGAGGCAAAGGAAAAAGATATGGTATGGGAATTAAAGAAAACAGTATATGGGCTGAAGGACGCAGCCAGAGCTTGGTACGACAAGGTAGTTTCTTTGATTATAGAGTTGTGAGGGCAAAAGAGTAAGCTAGAACCAGCATTGTTTTTCTGGAAGAAAGAAGGAAGTTTGATAGGTGTGATGTGCACCCACGTTGATGACTTTTGCTTTGGAGGGACTGTAGGTTTCATAACCGAGGTGATAGAAAAGGTGAAAGAGACTTGAAATAGGGGCTGAAGCAGAGAATGGTTTCAAATATATAGGAGTAAACATAAAGTATAGTGAGAACGGAATTTGGCTGGAACAGGAAAAATACTTGGAAGGGATAAGGATACCAGAAAAAAGGGATTTTTTTTGCTGATAGGTATATGGAACAAAATGAATTACCTTATATAGGTCACTGGTGGGACAAATTAATTGGTTAAGCGGTCAGACCAGACCTGATTTATCATATGCGGTGAGTGACAGAAGCAGATTTTTTCAAGGAGGAAAGGTGGAGGAGATGAGAAAGTTAATTGACATATTGAAAAGAGGGAGAATGTAAGTATAGGTATATGGCCGAGTAAACTAGGGGGTGGTGTAGAGGTTGAAGTTTATACGGATGACTCTTATGGCAATAAAGAAAGAGTGAACCCACAGGTGGGACACATTGTGTGTTTGAAGGATAAACAAGGGAATACATGTCCTATTGCTTGGAAGTCTAGATGTATGAAACGTGTTGCCAGGTCTACTATAGAGGCAGAGGCAATTTGGTTTATAGAAGGAGTAGAAGCAGGTTTGTTTGTAGAAGAATGCTGGAGGGAGATAACTGGGGGTAACAAGTTACCGGTGAGAGTGTATAGTGATAGTAAGACACTGAAAAATGCAGTTTATTCCGAAACGAGTGTTGAGTAAAGGATTAAGAATAGATGTAGCGTGGATCAGGTGGATGTTGGAGGAGCAAAAGATAACAGAAGTGAAATGGGTAGATACGAAGAATCAACTGGCAGATGTATTTACTAAGAACAGAGTTGACGTGAAAGGTATAAAGGATTATGTGGAAGGAAATAGGAGTTAGTGTGAGAGAGAGAGAGAGAGAGAGAGAGAGAGAGAGAGAGAGAGAGAGAGAGAGAGAGAGAGAGAGAGAGAGAAGAAAGAGAGAGAGAGAGGAGAGAGAGAGAGAGAGAGAGAGAGAGAGAGAGAGAGAGAGAGAGAGAGAGAGAGAGAGAGAGAGAG
>JABUQX010011252.1:0-2500 GCA_015478945.1 Trachelipus rathkii | reverse complement strand
CAACATATTGTTGGTTGATCAGATTCATGGAGAATTTTCTTTCAACGGGTTGTTGATTTTTTGGGGGGTTTTAAATTTTTTTTGATAATATTAGATGGAATCAACTGTATATGTTTTGGTATGAGATTTTTAATCTTCGTTAGGTTTATATGTGTATAGTATAAAGTTTTTCTTTTTCTGAATTTATTTTGTTATGCGTGTTGGATGCTATTTTTTATTTCCTTTGTGTATGCTAGATACGAGTATTGGAGGGGTATTTGATTTTTTGAAAAGTGGTTTTAAAAATTGTGCTTTTATTTAAACATTAATTAAACTTTTTCTCGTAGGTATAGGGATGAGAGAGTAGCTAGTTTTTGTGTGTGTGCAGAGTACCAACAGGTATAGCGTGGGGTTGGTGTGTTTTCTATAGACTGTGAATGAGGGTTTTGTAGTATGATTGGTTGTTATCAGTTGTCTAGAAAAGGGAGGGTGTTATTGTTTGATGTTTCCATAGTATATTGTAAATCTGTGTGTATAGTGTTAATGAAATTTAAAATGTTGTGTGGGTTGGTTGCGTGTGGGACTGCTGCAAATACATCATCTACGTATCTGAGCCACAATCAACCAGAGTTCCATGTAGATGCTGCTGAGCATGGGAGACAGTGGAGAACCCATGCTCAGGCCTTGTTTTTGTTTAAAGAATTGTTGATCAAATTGAAAAAAGTTATTTTGTAATGTAAGGAGTATAAGTTGTTTTAAGAGAGAAAAGGGGTGAGAAAAAGTGATGTTGTTTTCGTTTACGTATTTAGTTAAAAGTTCAAGCAGATGTGGGACAGGGACAGATGTGAAAAGAGATATTACATCATAGCTTAGGAAAATGTGTGTTTTTGTATTAGTGGAAGAAATTTTATGAATGAAATCTTCTGTATTTTTTAGGTGGGAGGTAGAGATAGTGCCGAGTAAAGGTTTAAGTTGTTTGGAGAGCCATTGTGAGAGTTTGTAAGTGTTGCTGTTTGTGTTGGCTATTATAGGTCTTATAGGTATGTTTTGTTTGTGTATTTTTGGCACTCCGTAGAATTGTGGTATGTTGGTCATGTACGCTTTTAGTTGTTTATGGAGTTGAGGTGACTTTTTAAGTATGTTGTTAAGGTTAGAGTTACATGTAGCTAGTGATGTAGTGTGCGGGTTCTTTGTGAGTTTTTGGTGTGTGTGTGTTTAATAGGGATAAGCATTTTGTATTATAATCATGTGTTTTAAGAATTACTATATTATTACCTGTCCCACATCTACTTGAACTTTTAACTAAATACGTAAACGAAAACAACATCACTTTTTCTTACCCCTTTTCTATCTTAAAACAAAATTTTTTTTTTTTAAAAATATTCTTTTTTATTTTAATTTTTAGTTTGAATGGAAAAAATTAAAAGCCTTTTCTTATGACAATAATAATTAAAACAAAATTAAATGCCTCTACCGTGGCTCAATCGGTAGAGGGACAGAGTCACATGGCAAGGGCCTGGGTTCGATCCCTAGTCCGGATCCTAGGTAGAAAATACCTAGAGAAGTTTCCCTTCTTGAATAGGGTTATGCTCGTGAGGTGTGAACTTTTATAATAATAATAAAAAAATAAATACTCCGTCACATCTATAAATTACACCAAATTACTCTAACTCTTAAAATAACCCTAATCTATACCTAAATTACCCTATTTATTTGATCTGTATTGAATATAACGTTAGGGAAATTCTAGAGTTTTTGTTTTCCCTTTTTATCTTTTCATTTATTTATTTTTCCCTTTTGTACTTTGTATTTTTTTTTTATTTCTTTCAATTGGCCATTGCATAAATAAAGCATGTTATGCATGTTGCTGCAATATATTTTCACAGAAGTATTGGCATGTAAGGAAAAGAAAATAGTACACGTGAACATTGAATCGAATTATTTACATGAATGAATTTAAAGAAAATTTAATCGAATAATTCAGTTAGAAAGTTTAAAGTTTTTGCTCCAACACGAAGATCGAAGAGAGGTTTTTGATAAATGGAATTAGAAAAATATTTCAAATATAAAAATTCGTTCAAGAAAAATATGAGGAAGAACTGAAAATATTGATTTTTTTCATGGGGGAAATTCAAATGAAAATAGATTGGAATGGGATCTCAATATAAATAAATAAAGTAAAATAAATAAAAATAAATTGAATGAATAAATAAATCAATCAAATTTAGTTTATTTTTTTTATTTTAATTATTATTATACTTATTTAAAAATATTTATATAACATTAAGAGATTCCATATTCTAAAAATTAAATAAGTTCCTGTGACTCTATAGTAACATGTAAAATTTTAACACTTATTATTATTATTATTATTATTAATTATTATTATTATTATTATTATTATTATTATTATTATTATTATTATTATTATTATTATTATTATTATTATTATTATTATTATTATTATTATTATTATTATTATTATTATTATTATTACATATATTATTATTATTATTATTTG
>JABUQX010011251.1:20000-27500 GCA_015478945.1 Trachelipus rathkii | reverse complement strand
GGAGGATAAGTTGTTTGATGAGAGGGAAGGGATGAGAGAGGATGAAATTATTTTCAAGTATGAAGCGTTCTAGAAGAGAGATGGTGAAAGGGACAGGCACAGATGTGAATAATGAGACAACGTCGAAACTGAGAAGGTTATGTGTATTAGTGTTGATGTTTTTTGTTTTGGATATAAAATCTTCGGTGTTTTTTTATATGTGAAGAAGAAATGTTACCTATGAGGGGTTTGAGTGTATTAGCTAACCATTTTGATAGTTTGTAAGTGATGGAGTCAATATTAGAGATGATAGGTCTGAGTGGGTTATTTTGTTTGTGTGTCTTTGGGATACCATAGAATTGTGATAGTTTGGGTAGTGAGGATTTTAGTTCATTATGTAGAAGGGGGATATCTGAAAGAGTGTTTTTTAGTTTACTGTTGAAGAGGTTTTGTGAGTTTTTTAATGGGTTAGTGGTGAGTGGATGGCCTAGTGGTTAGAGCATCCGGTTGTTGTTAACTCAGCAACGCGGAGTCCAACGTTCGAATCCCGCTGACGAAGAGTAAAATCTTCTGTGACTCATTCATTTAATAAATTCCCACAAAAAATTTATGATGCTCTATCTTCACTTTCTAACAATAACAACATTATAGTTACCAGATCAGACAAAGGAAACAACATTGTTATTCTCAACCACCACGAATACATCACTAAATGCAACACAATTCTTGATGACAGTAACACATACTCCAAACTCACCACTAACCCATTAAAAAACTCACAAAACCTCTTCAACAGTAAACTAAAAAACACTCTTTCAGATATCCCCCTTCTACATAATGAACTAAAATCCTCACTACCCAAACTATCACAATTCTATGGTATCCCAAAGACACACAAACAAAATAACCCACTCAGACCTATCATCTCTAATATTGACTCCATCACTTACAAACTATCAAAATGGTTAGCTAATACACTCAAACCCCTCATAGGTAACATTTCTTCTTCACATATAAAAAACACCGAAGATTTTATTTCCAAAACAAAAAACATCAACACTAATACACATAACCTTCTCAGTTTCGACGTTGTCTCATTATTCACATCTGTGCCTGTCCCTTTCACCATCTCTCTTCTAGAACGCTTCATACTTGAAAATAATTTCATCCTCTCTCATCCCTTCCCTCTCATCAAACAACTTATCCTCCTCTCTCTTAAACATAACTATTTTCATTTTAATAATTCATTCTACAAACAGGTTTCTGGCTTAAGCATGGGATCCCCCCTTTCCCCCATCTTAGCTAACATCTTTATGGAATTAATTGAACTTTACCATATCCTTCCCCATCCTCTTCTTTCTAATTCCTTCTGGTTTAGATATGTTGATGATGTTTTTGCCGCGGTACCCCTTAACATCAACTCTTTGGATATTCTCACACACATTAATAACATACACCCTAACATAAAATTTACTATTGAAAATTCCACTAACAATACCCTTCCTTTTCTTGATACTTTGATGATTTGGACTGACAATACCTTACAATTTTCCATCTACAGAAAACCCACTGCCAACCCTTACTACACACATTGGTTCTCATCCCATCCTATCAACACAAAATTAGGTACATTATCATCCCTTTTTCTAAGAGCTTTAAGAATTTGTTCCCCTTTATACTTACAAACTGAAATTGATTTCATCTTTTCCACCTTTTTGAAATTATCTTACCCACATCACATCATCAATTCCGCATTACGCAGAGCCAAATCCACTTATTACAACACACAAAACACAGTAAACAGAACTCACACTTCTTTTCTCCCTTTACCCCCACCTATCCATAAACATATTAAACAATTCCTTCCAAATTCCATACAAATTTCTTCTTCCAACATTTTACCTTTCAAAAAAATCCTCAAACCTCACACACACACAACAATGTTACCAATCCTCAATGTGTTTACAAGATTCCATGTCTAAACTGTAATAATACATATATTGGAGAAACACATGACTTCCCACGCCGCAAATACCAACATGAATACGACCTTCAACTTGACAATCCTAACTCTGCTCTCACCATTCATAGATCCACACACAATCACACCATAGATATAAACCACATGACACCCATTATTCACATTGATAACTTACCCCTTAGGAAAATTTCTGAATCTTTTTGTATTACCAACACGGATAATTTCAATCTACAAACCAATACCTACACAATAGATCCCATCTTAAACAACATTTTAAACTACTCACCTTTTTTCAAATCTTTAAAACAAAAACTACAATGATTTCAAATATTTTATTAATCTTAATTTTAATTTTATATTTTAGTCTTGCTTAAGAAACAACTGAAAGAGGGCCGCGTTGATTTAGGCCGAAAGCTATTGTTACTAAAATTTGTTTTATTTTATATTATATGCTAAATCTCAAGTGATTTTCTCGACCATCTAATTTAATAAGCATTATTTAATATATATATATATATATATATATATATATATATATATATATATATATATATATATATATATATATATATATATATATATATATATATATATATATATTAATATATATATATATATATATATATATATATTATATATAATATTATATATATAGTATATATATATGTATATATTACTATATATATATATATATATATAATATATATATATATAATATATATATATATATAAATAATATATATATATATATATATATATATTATATATATATATACTATATATATATATATATATATATATATATATATAATATATATTATATATATATATATTATATATATAATATATATATATATATTATTACAAACCCAATACTTATCATCTAATGCACCTAAAAAAAAAACTAACTGATTGATATGCTCGGAAGTCAATCTATTCCTTTCATTTGATCAAACATTTTAATAATGATACTGTTCGTTCTGACGAGACTGACGTACGTCGCATTTACAGTAACTTAGTAAATATTTCATTGCCAACATAAACATAGCAGGGAAAGCATTTTTACTATCATTCAAAATTTTATTGGGTCGCATTTATCCACTTGATCACTGAAAAAACTGAATAGTTGATTAGTGAAACTCAGAAGACAATTTGACTATGTGGTATGTGCCATGTGCCATGTGCTATTTTTGGTTCCCGAAAACACGAAAAATCTAAAACCCCAATTTTTCGGTTTATTTTATACACGACATTGGGGGACGAACGAAGTACGAAATATGGGGGGGAAAGAGAGTTTCATCACTTCAGGGTGTCGGGAGAGGGGGATAGGATTTTATTTTTTTTCCGGCCTTTAAAAAAAATTTTTTTAAAAGAATATCGGCTTTCGATATTAAGAAAAAATATCGAAATATCGATATATCGAATAAGAAAATATCGCCCAAAAATATCGATATATCAAGCCAAAAATATCGATATTTCGATATATCGATATTTTTTGGCCATCCCTAGTTTTTACCTACTCAAAGATCATCGGAAAGAATATGTTAACCGAGACGATCCTTACTGTAAAGAATTTGATACAGCTGAACATGGCCTCTTTACGTATGTGACTAAGGATTGTATTGATACATTGAAAAAATATAAAACGTATCATGATTCTTGAAACTGGCATCTATGTAAAGATGTATAGAGTCTAAAAAAAAAAAAATTTAATATTGGGACTGAGTAACTCTATATGATTAGTCATAACATCTTGACGGTCATTATGAACGTTTCGAGCTATGTTCAACCCTTGAGAATTTTATTAAAAACTCTTATTTTAAATCATTAGGACAGTTTGGTCGAATATGCATCTCTACAATATATAATAAGACTAAATATGGGTTTTCCAAAGTTTATTCATCCCTGTTGGTGCGTTTATAAAAAATTTGTAGTGATATTCAACCATACTACATAATTTACGTCTAGGATTCAATCTAAGTCTCCTAGTACTGGAAAAAATACATGTTACCAGCGAAAACCAAATAACGATCAGGGAATCGCGGATAAGTATAAACGCCATCTGTAAAAAAGGTCACAGTGTCTACATCTTTGATCTTTTATTGAAGTATGATAGTTAATCCTTTACTGCAGGAGAATTATGCGAGAAAGTTACCAACGAATAATGAGAAAAACATATTGTTGTTAATTGTGATATTTTCAAACGGTTAATAAGAACCCCTATTTATATTCAGGATTCTACGTAAGATTTCAATATTTCAGAACATAACCTTGAAACACACATAAAAAAAAACTCAATTGAATAAAGTACATATTAGCAGGCTTTTTGATCATGCTATAAAAGATGAAAGCATGTGTCAATGTATCAGGAACCGGCTTGGATGTTGCCAGACGGTTATTAAAATTATATTATATATATATTATATTATATATAATATATATATAATATATATATATATATATATATATATAAATATATATTTATATATATATTATATGTATATATATATAATATATATATAGTAATAGTAGCTCTAGCAGAGGTGTAGTAGCGAAACGTTATGAATGCAGGAAGCGTGGCTGGTGGCAATTAAATCGTTGGTGAATGCAAAGGGACTAAGTCCTTGAGTGTGCTAGGTCTTACATGAGTATGTGTTACCTGTGTTATTGTATGGTAGTGAGACTTGGTCTGGAATAAGAAGTATTAGAATCTTAGTTCAAGGTGTTCAGAATGGCAAATCTTTAGGGGTGTGCTAGGTGCTGAGGAAACAATATAAATCAAATAATTAACCTTAAACTTTATTATTAAATACCAATTACCTTAAAATGAGAGAATAAAGAACATGAAACAAGAAACAACAATTGTGGAAAGGATGGAATGATGTAGGTTGTTAAGCGGATGTATAGTGGTGAGTGTGTTGGGAACCGCACGGCTGGCGTGAGACCGAGAGAAAGTGGATTTGAGTCGGTGGAACGAATGTCTGAAGGCAGAGAAATGTGGAGTTTGGCAGAGCGCAGAATAAAGGTGCATGATAGGAAGGGAGGGGGAAAAAAAATGGGGGGGCGGGTTTTTCTTTTGTTGTTTTTTGGGGGCATGGTTTTTGTGGCCCACCTGGCCAGGGATGCAACCCTTAAACATGACGATTACCATAGTGAGGCGTCCGTCGCCGGTCCCATGATGCTCTAGGTGGATTTCTGTCTGTGACGAGCTCTCACTAATTATGGTACAGAGGGTGGCGTAAGCGCTGGGCTTTCATTTCACGATTAGGAAATGTCCAAATGCCCCTTCTTTGCCGATGCTAAAAATGGCAACCTTTACCCCCAATCTTGGCGCAAAGAGAAGGTGAAGAAAGAAAGAAAGAAAGAAATATATATATATTATATATATATATATATATATATAGTATTATATATATATATATATACTAATATAATATATAATGAGGCAAAACTTTCAATAAAAATCAATGGCAATAACATGTTAGTACTTATGTTAAAAGTGTTTTAAAATTGAAAACTAGAAAAATGAGGTGTGTCTTCAAACTTTACTATAAGCATTTTTTCTATACACATCTTATTTTCTCAGCGTTATTGAAATGCTAAGCTATATATATATATATATATATATATATATATATATATATATATATAATATATATATATATATATATATATATATATATATTATATATATATAATAAGTAATATATAATATTATATATATATTAATATATATCTGATAGGTTTGTATACACTGAGTTCAAAATCTTTACGTTGTACGACTGATTAAAAACACGGGAGAAGTAGAACATACTCTGAAAGCCAAGGTTTAACAATGAGCAAAACGACTACAGGTACATCATGTAATTGATTAATTTTTATGGTGTGTTAAAATTTGTATTAGATAAAATCGATTAGGATGCTGAAGAGGAAGAGCGGAATGCTTATTGGAGATATATGAAATCTTTACTACTATTGCATAAAAGAGCAGTGATCTAACAGCTACTGCCCCAAATTAAACAAATGAGGGACCAAGAAGGAGCTCCTACTCTTCATAATATTGTCTTAATCGAAGATGATTCCCATAGGTCTTATGTAAATGCCACCACTCATTATTATAGAGAGGTAAACACTCTTTCCGTGATTTTTAGACCTACTAAGAAGAGTGAGGTTTCTATCACAAAAGGTATAAAGAAGTTTAGGATGACTTCTACTAAGCGGATTCTTATTAAAAGCACTGTTACAACAATATCTTACGGGTATTGGGGCCTACTGGATTCCTTATAATCTTGTGTAATATATACATGTTATGTCTCAAAAGTAAGTGTACTGATATCGTATTTAATTATATATTGGACTTACCTGAAACTATAAGTTATCTCCTTCAAAGTATGACCCTTGGGAGGTTAAACAGCGGTTTCAACGTTTCTTCCACTGTTCATAGCAGTACCGGAAGTCATTTTCCTGAAGTGTGTTTAGTTCACGTGTTACAGTATTTTTTATGTTTTCCATCGTACCAAAATGATGACCCTTCAACTTCATTTACAATTAAGGAAGAGGTGGAAATCGCATGGAGCTAAATCTGGGCTGTATGGAGGATGTGAAAGTACTAGAATGTTTTTCTTCGCCAGAAATTCAATAATTGAGAGCGAAGTGTGAGATGGCGCGTTACCGTGGTGCACCAACCAGTCGTCTGCAATGTCTATTCTTATTCGCTGAACTCGTTTTCTTAGTCGTAAAGGACGTGATTAACTGTCTGTCCTGAAGGTACAAATTCCTTGTGCACAATACCACGACTATCGAAAAAAAACAATAATCAGTGTTTTCACCTTGGACTTACTCATACGTTCTTTCTTCGGACGAGGATAATTTTTTTGTGGGTTATTCGGCACCTTGCCATTTGGTTTCAGAATCGTACTCAAAAACCCGTGATTCATCGCCTGTTATAACTTTATCCAAAAAATTGTGCTCCATTCTTTTAAGTAAATCTTAACAAATTTTGACCCTGTTTGCTCTAGAAAAGTCTTTTGGCACTAGTTTTCCACAAATTTTTCGCATGTGCAAATGGTTCGTTAAAATTCTATGAACTGCATTTTTATCCAAACCAGTTTCTTTTGCAATCACCCTGACACTGAACCGGAGGTCTCTCTCCATCACAGCTCTAACAACTTCCACATTTTCATCGATTACTGACGAGATTGGTCTTCCACAACGAGATTCGTCTTCAACAATTTCTCGGCCCTCTTTGAAAGCTTTGTGCCACTTAAAAATCATAGTTCTCGAGTGGCATTCCCATAAGCTTCGTTTAAAGAAGCAAATGTCTCAGTGGCAGACGTGTTACGTTTCACACAGAATTTACCTGTATCTAAAAAACGTAACGAGGATAGAAAACACGACCATACGCAAAAAGATGTAGTGTAAAAACGTAATGAGGTTAGAGCACACGCCCATACATAGACAGATGTAGTGCAAGACTGACTTTATAAATCTATGGTTAAAACTGTTATGAATATGTAGCCTAGGTAACTAGCTGCCACTCG
>JABUQX010011251.1:0-17500 GCA_015478945.1 Trachelipus rathkii | reverse complement strand
TATATATATATATATACCTTATATATATATAATATATATATATATATATATATATATATATATATATATATATATATATATATATATATATATATCTTTCTCTGTATATATTATATATATATATATATATATATATATATATATATATATATATATATATATATATAATATATTTCTTTATATATAGATATTTATATATATATATATACCCGGAAGGGTGTATTTGATTCTCATAGTGGTGGTGCGAGATGGGGGTTACGTCCATGCCCCAGGTGGGTGCTGGCCCCCTAAAAATGAAATGCCATAGAGGCTGTAAATTTGGAGTGCATAGGAGGAAGGGTAAGTAGGAGTTGGATCCGGATTCGGAGTCGGAGCAGGATCCGGTGCTGGATCCGGGGCAGTGCCGAGTTAGTAAATATTTGTATAATAATACAATATTTGTATCCTTATATACTTTATCAAACCTATAGATCTCGAATATGAGGGTTATAAGTTTGTAAAGGGTGTCTGGGGACAGAAATGGACGGAATGCATAAGAGAAGTGGAGAAAGGAGTCGGTTTCGAAGTCAGGGAAGGAAAGAGTCGGAGAAGGAGTTTGAGTCAGAGGAGTCGGATTCGGTACCGGCACCGGTGCTGGAGCCGGTGCGGTGCTGAGTTAATAAATATTCGTTTAGTCCCATGTTGGTATCAAAATATATGTTTATAGGGTCGTAGAACTCGAATATGAGGTTTGTAATTTCGTAAAAGGTGTCCAGGGACCCCCTCCGGGGGGGCCCCAGAAGAAATGCGCGGAACACAAAAACAGAAGATGGAAGAAGGAAGAAGGAGGAAGGAGGAAGGAGGAAGGAGGAAGGAGTCTGAGAAGGGGTCAGAGTTGGTACCGGCACCGGTGCTGGGGCAGGGCCGGTGCTGAGTCATTAAACATTTGTTTAGCCATATATTGGTATCAATGTATGTGTTTATAAGATCGTAGATCTTAAATATGGGGGATTCAAGTTTCTAATAGATGTCTGGGGACTCCCCCAGAGGTGGTCTCAACTGAAATAAAAGAAGAAAGGCATGGAATGCAAAACAGAAGATGAAGGATAAATAGGACTGGAGGAAGAGCACGGATGCATCTTACAAAGATAACCCGTTTTCTAAAGGTTAAAGACTGACATTTCTATTTTCAAAATCTCGTTTTCTCTTTATAAACGTCAACTAAAATATATTGTTTGCTATTTAATTTTATGTTTCTTTTTACATTTATTCTTGGTGTTTAATTTTTTTTTTCAATTTAATTTTTTTAATTTATTTTTAAATTTTTATTATATTTTATTTTTTTTTAATTATTTTTGATTTATTTTCTTAAAACATTTTGTTTTTACTAGAATTAACTTTATATTTCACTGGGGGCATTCGAGCTTTCGTTCGCGATTGCGCGAGCCTCTTTCACGAGGGACTGAGAGACTGTTAAACTGTGGGGGCAGGTTTGATATTGGGAATGATTTGGTTGGTTTTCTGTTCTGTTTTTAGTTGTGTGAAGTATTTTGATGAAAGTATGATCTTGGTTTGCAGGTAGTCTGTCTTAAATTCGCCTGGTTGTTTGTTGAAGTTTTGTGTGTTGTAAATATAGACTGATTCTATGATTTTCCTTTTCTGGGTGTTGTTTGTGTGTTTAAGTTTTGTGGTGTTCTGGATATTTATGTAATGATTGTTTTGGGATCTGTGATTGATGAGGGCTGAGTTTATATTGTCTTTTATGAGGTCCTGTTTGTGTTGGTAAGTTCTTCTATGGAGGTCGTTTGTTTTGCCGATATATATATATATATATATATATATATATATATATATATATATATATATATATATATATATATATATATATATATATATATATATATATATATATATATATATATATATATATATATATATATATATATATATATATATATATGGACAAGGGATTTTATAAACGCAATGGGTTTGAGAGTGGTTGGATGTCGGGGGTTTCAGGGAGTGCTTTAGTGTGAAAGTGTTATTTTGGGTGAAAATTAAAGAATTGGGGAAGTATTGTTTGATATATTTGTTAATGGTGTAAGGTAATGAAAAAAAGTTTTGTTGCTGTTGGTTGTTATTTTGGGCTTTGTTTACAATATGGGGGGGGGGATAGTTTAGTTTTGTGAATGTGGAGAAGAGGTATTTTGTTTCAGAGTCAAGATGGTTGGGGGAGCATATTCGGAAAGCTCTGATGTATAGGGCGGTCAAGGTAGCTTGTTTTATGGATTTTGGATGCATTGAATACCAATGTATGTAGGTTGGTTTTCTATATACTGAAAAAGTTATGTAGTTTGAGTTGTGCCAGGTTAGTATGGTATCAAGGAATGGGAGGGTGTCTTTATCTGAGAGTTCATGGGTGAAACTGATGGAGGGATGTAATTGGTTTATGAAATTGAGTAGGTTGTTGAAATCTGTGTGTTTGGGTATGGCCACGAATACGTCGTCGATGTAGCGTAGCGAGGAGGTTGGGTGAATGGTATGATGTAGTTGTTTTCCAGTAATTCCATGCATATATTGGCCAGTGTTGGGGAGAGAGGGGGAACGGGCTCTGGAATAATCAATTTTAGTCGAATAAAGTTTTTAATTATCAAATATCCCCTAATAAATACGAAGGCTTCACCTTTGTTGCAATGCGCTTAATTTAAAATTATAAATACACCAAGGGAATACTAAATCCAATAAAATATAACCTACGATAAAATAGTTTACGAACTGTATATATATATATATATATATAAAATATATATATATATATATATATATATATATATATATATATATATATATATATATATATATATATATATATATATATATATATATATATATATATATATATATATATATTGTTTTTTAATATATATTATTTTTTATTTAAAAAAATGAAAAAAAAAAAAAAATTAAATTGTATTTCCTCAGGCTGTTTTAGTTCACATGATTTTTTAGTTAAAATATAAAAAGAAAAGATAAGAAAAAGAAATACGTATCGAAAAACTTATCTTAGAAAATCATGCAGCATCGTTTCGACTCTTGTAATAATTAAAGAAAAAAGCAAAAAAAAAATAAAAAAAAAAAAAAAAAAAAAAAAAAAAAAAATTCGAATAACAATAAACTAAAAGAACATATATAACGAGGCAACTTAGGGTCAGGGTTTGAATGAGGCATAGGTCTTTGCTCCTGTGGGCGTGCTCGCGCCGGTTTCGTGCAGACTCAAACTCTCCAACTCCGGTAAAGTCATCGTACCCGGTCACTCTCTCTCTCTCTCTCTCTCTCTCTCTCTCTCTCTATATATATATATATATATATATATATATATATATATATATATATATATATATATATATATATATATATATATATATATATATATAGGTGCATACGCTACAAATATAAGGTCAAGGTGGAGGTATATATATATATATATATATATACCCAAACACGAAAATAAATAAAGAAATAAATACCGATGAAAAAAGAAATAAAGTTGAAGAAAACCGTAATAATAATAATAATAATAATAATAATAATAATAATAATAATAATAATAATAATAATAATAATAATAATAATAATAATAATAATAATAATAATAATAATAATAATAATAATAATAATAATAAAGCATCAAATTTTATTTTAAAACTTCAAATGCAAAAGACTTTGATAAGGAAAAATGTAACGGCATTATTTAACACCCATTAAATCACAAATTAACACAAAAACCACAGTTAGAAACTATACCACAAAACAATAAAACTTTCTTCCTGCTTCTCTACTAAGGATACCCTTTCAGTTAATCACCATGTCGTGTACCATTCGCATGTCCCGAGTCTGACTGTACGTCGACGTATATTGGTTACACGACTAATAGATTAACAGATAGGGCATACCAGCACCGCTTTAAACCTAGTAAAATATACGAACATTTATTCACTGAACATAACAAAACAACTATACCTGATATCTCACAGTCATTCAAAATTTTACACTCCTCATGCGAAGCTCAAAAACTGAAAATAGCTGAGGCTTATTACATAAAACATCTAAAACCAGACATTAACATAAAGTTCAACGTATTGTCACTTAAATTAAATATAATATGAAATGCTAAAATCTAAAATCTAATTTGTAATTTTAATTTTTTAAATCTTATATTATATAATTCATTCAAATGTTAGAATCGAAACTCTGAAGATGTCCGAGGTTTACGGACGAAACCGGTCAGAAACTAATAATAAATATAAATATGGTTCTTATTTATATTTTTATAGATTTCAAAGATTATTTTAAGAAAATTAAATTATGTACAGAAATAACTATTTAGAAACTTGGAAATAAAATCAAAAACTTTTATAAAATCAAAGGCTGATATTGAATTCCTAAATAATAATAATAATAATAATAATAATAATAATAATAATAATAATAATAATAATAATAATAATAATAATAATAATAATAATAATAATAATAATAATAATAATAATAATAATAATAATAATAATAATAAAGAAACATAATGTAATTGAAATTATAGAATTCGAATTTTATCTCTGAAGCTGCTATGGTACAATAATATTCCGTTAGATGCACGATCGAATTCCCGACCTTAAGTTTAAGATCAGGATATATATATATATATATATATATATATATATATATATATATATATATATATATATATATATATATATATATATATATATATATATATATATATATATATATATATATATATATATATATATATATATATATATATATATATATATATATATATATATATATATATATATCACAAATGTGACTGCACATGCAAGGTTTGCTATGTGCCCTCTAGTTATGGAAACTCTTGCTAAGCGAGTTCTAAGACTATCATTTCCTAGCTGTAATATATAGGCAACTACTTATGATGAAAGGCTGAATAGACTTAAAAGAGAAAATGTAAAGAAATTTGTGATTTAAAATATAACTTGCCTTTAATAAGGTTTAATATTAAGTAAACTGTTTTAATCTCTACTAATAAATGGTTGGTCACTGATATAACGATTGATGGGATGGACGATGAGTTAGTTGGTCCTTCGTTCCGCAAAGGGTAAAGCTTTCAAAAGCATAAATCGCCTGGAAAACGCCTATCCCCTTTTCGACGCTTTTGTTTCTTTTTATATAAGACATTACAGAATTACAGGTTAAGTAGGAATATCAAATTTTTAATTAAAAATGCTTGTTTTTATTATCATTTAAAAATTTTACATTGAGTACAGTATATTTATATAAACAATAGAAGATTCACATTTATACACCTACATCTATATCAGTGTAAATGTAGAAATTAAAAATCAGCATCTGCAAAAAAAATAAATAAATTTGAATTCTATCCGCACCTAAAGCTTTCAAAAATATCGCGTCGGCGATATCACTAATTTAATATATATATATATATATATATATATATATATATATATATATATATATATATATATATATATATATATATATATATATATATATATATATATATATATATATATATATATATATATATATATATATATATATATATATATATATATATATATATATATATATATATAAGTGATGCTGCAGATGTCATTTTTTTCTCATCCGCGGATGTTTGATTTTAACATCCGCGGATGCGAAGATGTTTGATTTTAACATCCGCAGATGCGGATCGGATGTTTGATATACATACATACATACTATATATATATATATATATATATATATATATATATATATATATATATATATATATATATATATATATATATATATATATATATATATATATATATATATATATATATATATATATATATATATCGAGTTTAGCCACACTCTATTAATATAATTTTTACAAGGGTGCGGGACGGGGCTAACTCTGGCCACCCCAACCTCTTTCCCCCACCTCCCGACCTTAATGAAAGAGATTTTACAATGGATTATATACTTTTTGCACTAGTATTGAAATTCAAATATAGGAAGGTTGTGCTTGAGAGACATCAATATTTCTGCCTTTTCTGCTGAGAGTCTGTTTCTCTTTTCATCATATATTAGCCCAGCATTGCTAAATACTCTCTCACTTGGAACACTAGTTGGAGGACAGGCCAAGTATTTCCTTGCAAGTTTACTTAAGCTTGGATAAACATTTTGCTTAACACTCCGCCAACTGATAGGATCGTCATTTGATCTGCATCTAGTCGTTTTTCTTGGTGACAGTTTTCAATCATTTGCACTGCATCTTTTGGTAATGCGTGTGTTTCTTCATCACTAGTGGACTGTAGAAATTCTTCCAGTGAATCTGTTAATCAGTTATTGATTTACTTGTAGAAGGTATTGGTTCTGTATATTTCGCTTTTTTTCCTTTTAATGGGTGGTTAATTAATAGACTGTTCGGATTGAAGTTTTCAACTGCAACACAAGTGACGATTTAATTCTAATATTGTTACAAAAAAAAACTTGCCTTTATAACGGGGATCTAAGTAAGTTGCAATAGTATGAAGGTCATTAATTTCCACAGAACCAAAGCGTTTTTCAAGCTCTAGTTTTATTACACCTTTCATTCTTTTTAAATCGTCATCATTTTCATTTGAAGGTGGTTCAAAATGTCCTTAGCGTTGATATTAATGGTATTACATCGGAGACAGAAGCTGTAGAGTCGCTGATTTTTTTGACATCCCTAATTTCATGTGACTCTGTTGACTCAAATTATTATGAACTTCATGCTGTGAGATCATGAGTCATCATTACACAGTTGAGTCAAGTCCCATGTCCTCATTTAAAGTTTGCGTTAAGATTCACCTTCAGTATTTTATTATAAAATTCTTTATCAAATCTCGACGATAAATATCCGCGCAACATCCGCAGGGCAAAGCGCAGATGCGGATGCGGATCTTTAATAATGTGCTGATGCCCCGCGGATGCGGATGCGGATGCGGATGCGGATGTTACCTGCATCACTAATATATATATATATATATATATATATATATATATATATATATATATATATATATATATATATATATTATATATATATATATATATATATATATATATATATGCGCGTGTGTGTGTGTTCTGTGGAAAATTAATTGAGGTTAATTTCCTTGTTTTCAAGTGCGAGAAAAAAAAAAGATGAGGAAGAAAATGAAAAATATAATTTCTTACAAAATATTTTTTTATCTATCATTTTTATTATTATTATTCAAAGTAGGTTAGTTTTGTTTTTAAGATAGTACTAAAATAATGGTGACTTTAGATTTTAAAATGTATATCAAATAAACCTTGTTAATTTAAATGACTTTTCACTACGGTGCCATTGTTTTCATGGCTTTTTCGACTTGTGTTTGAGAGTATGAAAGTGTTTTATCATTTAAATACAAAATTAATATTGAATAAATATTATTATACAGTTTACAATGCGAAAATCCTGAAGTATAAAGTGAACACAATTAAGAAGGAGAAATAGGACCAAAAATATATATTAATTAAGGTAAGGTTAAAGGTAAATGTTAACTAATAGAAAGAATTAGTTGCTCTTTATTCTCAATATTATATATACATATATATATATATATATATATATATATATATATATATATATATATATATATATATATATATATATATATATATATATATATATATATATATATATATATATATATATATATATATATATATATATATATATATATATATATATATATATATATATATATATATATATATATATAGTATATATATATATATATATATATATATATATATATATATATATATATATATATATATATATATATATATATATATTTTTGATAATATATATATATAATATATATATATATATATATATATATATAATGTGGATATATTTATTATATTACATAAAGCTGAATAATGTAATACATTTATTGTAATAAAAAGTTAAAAATCTGCACCATTATTTGTGTAGTGAATTCATAAAGTCCAAGTAACTATTTCAGTTGTTCAAATGCGGAAACAAAGTCTTTCATGAGTAAGAAGCTACGAAAACAATTAAATTTATTTTGAGAAACTTCATCATCAAACAAGTTAAGTTCTTTGTAAATTATTAACAAAAAACCATAAAAAGATAAAAATAAATAAATAAATAAATAAAAATAAAGATTGATTTTATATTTTTGATTTTTAGAACGTTGCACATCAGCTTTCGTATTTGCAAAGTCCTTCACTCTCTCAATGCCTCTTTTGCAAAATAAGTTCTTTCTCCTTTCTTGTTGATCGAAACTCTCCTTTATTTCTTTCATGGTTTTCTTTATTTTTTTTATCGTAGTATTCGCCATATTCTTATTTATTTCTCTTCATATGCATCTCCTATTTTTTTTTTTTTTCAATATCATAATTTCTTGGGAATATTTGCCTTTCAAATTCATTTATTTGTCCTCCTCTCTCACCTCTTTTTAGTCTAACTTTCTCTCTACAGCACTTTTTTCCATATCTTTATAACAAGTGAAACGATATTCACTGATATTATTATTATTATTTTATAAACGAGGTGTGAATGGGTTTTCAAGGACAAATAATTCTATTTTTAGCCAATTTTCTCTTGTTTTTTTAATTGAATGCCATTTTAATTTTCTTTCGTAACCAAAGCATTCCACTATTAATTGAATAATGTATTAAAAAAGAAAAAAAAAAGTAAAAAAGAAGGGAGAGAAGTGAGAGAACAAAATTGGGGCAATAAAATGAAGGTTACTTTCTAATTTACTAGCAGACAAATAACTCAAATGGCAAAAAAAAGAAAGTATTTTCAAGTTTCATTTTATTCGTATATTTTGTATTGCTTCTGAAACCATTTCAGTGAAAAGAATAATAATTGTGAAAAAAAAAAGAAAGAAAAAAATCGAACTACATTACTTCGGCTCTAGAAATTTCAACAAAAAAGAAAATAAAGAAAAAAAATCTAAAATAGAAAATTTAAAGTAGAAAAAAAAAACATTTCATTTAAATTTTGTCAGAATAAATAAGGACAGAATATTTGCTTGAAAAATTGAAATAGTAAAAACGAAATGCAAAGACTTCAAAGTAGATGGCTGTAAATGAAGACATCTAAATGAAACTGTAAATGAAGACATCTAAATGAAACTGTAAATGAAGACATCTAAATGAAACTGTAAATGAAGACATCTAAATGAAACTGTAAATGAAGACATCTAAATGAAACTGTAAATGAAGACATCTAAATGAAATTGTTTAACTTAAGAATATATACAATGATATTTTATAAAAATTTAACAAGAAGAAAAAGGTTTTACATTTTTTAGTTTATTTTTGTATCATTTATGTTTTTATATTGTAATGTTTGAGGAAGAGCAATTACCCAAGAAAAGAAATGTTGCAAGATAATAAGAGTAAAAAAATTGTTGCTATTAATTAATAACTTAGGAATATGGTTTGATAATACAGAAATAAAAGTTAAAATATAGATAAATATAGGTAAATCAAAAAAAATAAAATAAAAATTGATTTTTTTCTAAAAAAATCAAAAAATTCACCAACCCTTATTATTATTATTATTATTATTATTATTATTATTATTATTATTATTATTATTATTATTATTATTATTATTATTATTATTATTATTATTATTATTATTATTATTATTATTATTATTATTATTATTATTATTATTATTATTATTATTATTATTATTATTATTATTATTATTATTATTATTATTATTATTATTATTATTATTATTATTCTCCAAAATGTATTTGATAATTTTATTATTCTCAGTTAAAAATAATAATGTGAATTTGTTTTGGTAATTAGAAATTTTTTTTTTTTTAGAGATATAATTTTTCCGGTAACTGAGAGATGAGTAAATTTAATAAAATTCTTAATTAATGTGATTTTTTTAAACACTTAACGAAACACGGAAAGTAGACCTTTCTATATAAACGTCGTCAAACCTCTACAAGAAGCAAACATTCATTTGACCTTAAGCTAAATTGAAAAGCTGAAAATTGGGTAAAAAAGCGTAAATAAAGAAAATGCTAATTGCTTCAGCACTACAATTGGTTGTAGTATAATAAACGAGTATATATAAAATTGAAAGCATAATTTTTTGTCAAATTTGGGGTTAGAAAAGACATCGAGAATGTAACATTTTGCAGCATGTTTTCGACGTCCGCGGCGTCACATATATTAATTAAAAGAAATATTTTATGCTAAACAACTAATATAATACAGTTAATTGCTTTACAACATTCTTCTAATACACACACTTTTTCTTTTTTATTTTCTCGCTTGTTGTGAATAAAGAAAAGGTAACTACTTTAATTAAAGCGATTAAGGGTAAAGAGTAGGGATGTGCATTGCTTGCTACTAAAGGTTTCGACAAATTTAAATCCTGTTACTTTCTCTTTCTGGGACTTATTAGACATAAACATCCATTGTTATATATATAATGCTTCAAAATTTTGGAATGATTCCATAATTTTAAAGAAATTATCATAAATTACAGTATGTTTAACAGCTGTTGTTTGTATTATCAGCTATGGTAGTCTGTAAAACTCACATTTTATATTATGATCATATAAACTAGATGCACGTGTATGCAGGGTTGTGGAGTCAGTTCAAAAATTTTCCGACTCCGACCTCTTGAAAATTACCGACTCCGACTCCACCCTTTTGAAAATTACAGACTCCGACTCGACTCCGACTCCGAATCCGACTACCCTCTGGAAAATTATATAAAATATACCGTATATATATATATATATATATATATATATATATATATATATATATATATATATATATATATATATATATATCTATATATATATATATATATATATACTCTCTTTCTCTTATACTACTCTATATATATATATATATGAGGGTTTGTTGTTACCTGTGTTAATGTATAGTAGTGAGTCTGATATAAGAGGTATAGATCTAAAGTACAATGTGTTCAGATGGACATTCTTAGGGGCGTGTTAGGTGTGAAGAATTGATAAAATGAGGAAAGAACGTATTAGAGAGTGTGTGGTATGAAGAAAGGGGTAGATGAGAGAATCAAAGAATACGTTGAGATGTTTTGGCCATGTGGAAAGGATGGATGATAGTTGATTTGGTTAAGCGGATGTATAGTGGTGTTTGCCAGGAATCGACCGGCTGGGAGACCGAGGAAAAAGTGGATTGAGTCAGCAAGGGGATTTCCTGGAGGAGAGAAATCTGAGTCTAGAAGAGGCGAAATGAAAGGTGCATAATAGGAGTGAAAGCGGTGTTTTGTGAGAGGGTATGGCTGTGGCCCACCTAGGTTAAGGGATGAACCCTACATTGGCGAGATGCCATAGTGAGAGCCCGTCCGTGAAGCTCTAGGGTGGATTTTCTTACTGCGACGAGTTCTCACTAAGGTATAAAGGGGGCAGTAAGGCTGGGTTTTCTTTCGACTTTAGTCATATTATTCTGCTACTTTTCTGTTTCAAGTGCATACTACGCACCTTAGTCTTAGGGAGAGAAGGTGGGAGATGATAATGATCTTGATATATATATATATATATATATATATATATATATATATATATATATATATATATATATATATATATATATATATATATATATATATATATATATATATATATATATATATATATATATATAGAGGGGGGTGTGTGTATGTTTTTTTTTGATTGTGGGTTTATATATATATATATATATATATATATATATATATATATATATATATATATATATATATATATATATATATATATGTTATATATTTATATATATATATATATATATATATATATATATAGGGAAGGACTTGGAGTGATGTAGGTGGTCTCTTCTTTAGTCCCCCTATATAAGTATATGATGAGTTTAAAAGTTTTGTAGTTCACAACTACGTTAGCAATGATAGGCCACTGCAATTATTTCTTTAGTAAAATGAAACTCTAGGTTTCACACTTATCTTTTTATGAAATAGGACACAAAGTCCTGAGGTAATTATCTTTTTAGTAAGCGCAAACAAAGTTTGCAATACCTTATCTTTTTATGAAATAGGAAACAAAAGTCTCCTTTCAATTATCTTTTTAAATAAAGTAACTCAAGGTTACTTGGGAATTTAAAATAAATTCAAAAATAGAAGACGATTTATTCAATGAAAAAGTAAAGTTGTAACAAAGTCCCTTCTGTTGAGATACTCTCTCTTCGTAGACGAATTGGTAGTCACAGCCTTTTCCAGCGCGTTTTCCACCCTATTTTTGTGCGAGGATTTGTGTTTGTGATTGAAATTCGAGTCGCAGCCTTTTCCTTGAAATTTACCTCTCTTGCCGGGAGGATTTCTGGAGAGAGTATCTTGAGTGAGATTTTCTTCTGATTCTTAATAATTTGATCTGACTGAAGAGTATCTCAAAAGGACGAGTTTATATATATTTTCACTTTGACTTATGCTAAAATTTTGCTCGCGCAAATCTTAGCATAAGTACGAACATAAATTAAAATTTTTACAAAGTTATAATGGAATAAATATATATATATATATATATATATATATATATATATATATATATATATATATATATATATATATATATATATATATATATATATATATATATATATATATATATATATATATATGTATTGCCTCCATAACAGGCAGGGTCAATATTTGCTTCAGAGCTGAGCCACATTTTAACCACCCTAAGGTGGACCTAATATTCTTAATTTTCAGTCAATTTTGATGGGAAAAGAAACGTAGCTCTTTCTGACCTCTAAAACGTCGTTTTCGAATGTTTTCTGTCTGTAGTCATTCTTTAAAAATTTTCATTTAAATCTTTGTTTTTTACATTGTTGTGTTGAACTTTTAGAATTGAATTGTAGTACATGACTTCAAACTTGAAATACATAGATGGGGTCCATTAGCTACAAAATGAACGAAAAATTGCCTTTCTACAGAAAGCATTCCTAACTCCTTCAGCCTCTCCTCAAGCCAGAAATCATCCTTGTTGCACTACTTTACACTCTCAGCATACCTAGGTCTTTTCTTAAAAAGGGGCCAACCTGTGCACAATACTCTAATACTGACTAAAATATAGCTATTATACAGCTACTTACAACTTTGTTTGTAAACCATATTACGATTTATTATACTTAACATCTTATTAGCTTTATTCCTTCCTTCAACACTGAAAGCTACTTTCAGATTGCTACTATACTCACATCTAAATCTTTGATTCACAGACTCAAGCCAAATCCCCATTCATATCGTAGTTAAATATTCTATTTGAGTTGCCTAAATGAAGAACCTTGCATTTTACTATTAAAACTTATTTGCCACTTATCTGCCCACCCAAGAAGTTTTATCAAGATCATTTTGAATCTTTATATATCCATCATTATTTCTTACTGAGGTAGCCATCTACAAACTTAGAAAACTTACATTTGAACCATGATCTAAATTATATATATATATATATATATATATATATATATATATATATATATATATATATATATATATATATATATATATATATATATATATATATATATATCTTTATATATATAATATATATATTATGTCCCAAAGTAAGTGTACTGATGTGGTATTTAATTATGTATTGAACTTACCTGAAATTACAAGTTATCTCCTTCAAAGTATGACCCTTGGGGGGTTACACAGCGGTTCCAATATTTCTTCCACTGTTCATAGCAGTACGGGAAGTCTTAGAACTGTTTAGTTCACGTGTTACAGTATTTTTATGTTTTCCATCGTCCCAAAATTGATGACCCTTCAACTTCATTTACAAGTTAGGGAAGAGGTAGAAATCGCACGGAGCTAGATCGGGCTGTATGGATGATGTGGAAGTACTTGAATGTTTTCTTCGCCAGAAATTCAATAAGAAAGCTCAGTGTGAGATGGCGCGTTATCGTGGTACAGCACCCAATTATAGTGTCTGTTTGATTCACTGAACTCGTTTTCGAATTCGTTCCAAGACATCTTTGTAAAAGACGTGATTAACCTGTCTGTTTGAAGGTACAAAATTCCTTGTGGACAATACCACGGCTGTCGAAAAAACAATCAGTGTTTTCACCTTGGACTTGTTCATATGTGCTTTCTTCGGACGAAGAATTTTTTTGTGTGCCCTTCACTTTGCCGTTTGGTTTCAAGGTACTCAAAAAACCATGATTCATCACCTGTTATAACAATTGTGCTCCATTTCCAGTCTTTCAAGTAAATCTTGCAAATTTTGACCCTGTTCGCTTTCTGCTCCACAGACAGGTCTTTCGGCACGCTAGTTTGCACAAAATTTTTCGCATGTGCAAATGGTTCGTGAAAATTCTATAAACTGCATTTTTATTCAAACCAGTTTCTTCTGCAATCACTCTGACTCTGAACCGGCGTCTCTCCATCATAGCTCTAACAACTTCCACATTTCATCGTTTGTTAACGAGATTGGTCTTTCACAACGAGAGAGTCGTCTTCAACATTTTCTCGGCTCTCTTTGAAAGTTTGTGCCACTTAAAAACTATAGTTCTCGATAAGTGGCATCCCCCTAAGCTTCGTTTAAGAAGGAAATGTCTCAGTGGTAAACTTGTTATGTTTCTCACAGAATTTGATAAGCGTATCGCTGTTCAAAATTTTGCAAAAACATAACGAGAATGGAAAACACATGCAAAGCGTAAGAAGTTAATGAGGCATGAAAGGGATTTGGACCCAATATATTACATAAACGGGTGTAGTTTGAGGATGGGCACGATCTGGTTAAAAACTACATTTGGATGTATCTTATATCAACTGAATGCCCATAGCGCATCAGTATATACCTTGATCAGACCGAAGCACATTCCGTGCATTTTTTTTTGGTGCAGAGAGGTATATATATATATATATATATATATATATATATATATATATATATATATATATATATATATATATATATATATATATATATATATATATATATATATATATATATATATATATATATATATATATCTATATATATATATATATATAATAATAATAATAATAATATATATATATATATATATATATATATATATATATATATATATATATATATATATATTTATATATATATATATATATAATAAAACCATATTTAGCATGTAACAAATATATATATATATATATATATATATATATATATATGGAACAATAGTGGCCCCAGCACTCTCACCAACTATAAATGTTTTTTCATTTCCATTAATAAAATATATAAACTCTTAATTTGCTTTGATTAACTATTATTTTATTATTATTAAAATTATAATTAAGAGACTTAAGCCATCCAAAAATTTTGATAACTTAAATAATTTCGGGGGGTTGTATATATATATATAATTAAGAGTGACTATATATATATATATATATATATATATATATATATATATATATATATATATATATATATATATATATATATATATATATATATATATATATATATATATATATATATATATATATATATATACTATATATATATATATATATATATATATATATGAACTTACATCTAGTGTCATCTACTCAATGAATGAATTAGTTCTTAAAAATAGAATAGCATCTGCCAGGTCCTCCTTCATTTTTCCTCTTAGGTCTGATTTTATAATGCTAAGAGCAGAAAAAGCCGTTCAACGCTAACTTGCTTTGGATGTAGATCAGTAACAGCAATTGCAGCTTCTTGTACAATGTCTGGATACTTATCGATGGCCTCTTCTAATTTAAGCTTCTAAGTTATATCAATTTTTTCAACTTCTTTCAGAGCAGCAGAGAAATTTTTTAAAGTTATGGAACATTGTGTACAAGGATGAGGAAGAACCTTGACCTTTTTCTTGAACCAGTCGAAGCTTTCGACTAAACTCTTCAATATCTAGAAGCTTTTCATACTCATCTTCTGAGCTTTCTGAAAAATGAATTGAGAAGGTAGTAATGGGGATAGTTGTAGTTTCATCACTTACAATATGTTCAGTTGTATTCTTTTCTTCTTGAACTTCTTGCAACCTAAGGTGCAGATTTAGCTTTTGTTGTTGATCTTCATTTAAGCTTACCCTGTAGATAGGAATTAATATAAACAGCAGCTAGTAGAATATCAATTGTCAATGAGAGAAATTTCTCTTCGTACATTGGAGTTTTTTTTATTTCTTCAGCATCTTAAATATACATGGTATAAGGTTGAAGATTAAATTCGATTAGAATATAATCCAAATTGAAACATAAGGTGCAGGTTAAAAAAACTTCGAAGTTTACAATTGCATTTTGTGATGTGGAAGTCGCAAATAAGTGAACTTGTATGAAGCGATTGAAGTCACTCAGACACAATTCATAACTTTGTCAGTTCAAAAATTTTCTGACTCCAACTCTGCTATTTTGAAAGTTACCGGACTTCGACTCCGCTCCGACCGACTCCGACTCCTACGCCTACGACTCCGACTCCGACTCCGACTCCGACTCCACCACTTTTCAAAATTGCCGACTTCGCTCCGACTCCGACTCCACTCTCTTCAAAACTACCGACTCCCCAACTCCTCGACTCCGACTCCGACTCCGACTCCACAACCCTGCGTGTATGACTTCATTTACAAACATTTTATACAATTGGATCATGTCGATTATCTGCCTCCGCCTCCATATACATATCGATTGTATGAATTCGAGCACATTTCATAAAATTGAAGTGAAAATGCGTAGTTAAATTGAAACTTTAGTATTAAAGCAGCTTCACACCTCTAAAAATATTTAAAAAAAAAAAAGTTCAAATCTATGTAAACTAACTAAACTCATGACCTTTACTTAACGTATATATAGTTTAAATCGATGTAAACTAACTAAACTGTAACATAACATTTACTTAACGTATATATAATGTAATTTATTAGACAAAAGTCCAGATTTTGATCACCTTTGCGAACTCAAAATGTGTGACACTTACAGAAAAACCAATTACATATTTGGAATCAGTGTATAAAGCTTATTACCAGAGTATATACAAAAAAATATATATAAGCCTGTATGTAACGTCGCTTTATGATTTAAAACTAACGAACACCCTAGTGTAGACCGCATAGATATCAGTTGTCGGGGTCTCTAGGCCTAATGGAAATATATGTTTCCTTGAACTTCAATTTTTAAGGGGCTCGAGCCGATGGGGAGACAGAGGGGGGACGAAGTTCCCCCTTCATCCACCTAGAGACCTAGAGACCCCGACAACTGACATGTATGCGGTCTACTCTAGGGTGTTCGTTAGTTTTAATCATAAATCGACTTTACATATAGGCTGTATACATAATTTTTTATTTTATTTTATTTTTATTTTATTTTACATTCTGTTAATAAGCTTTATACGCTTGATTCCAAATATGTAATTGGCTTTTATAGTATCTCTTTTTCAGTTCA
>JABUQX010011250.1:27500-35421 GCA_015478945.1 Trachelipus rathkii | reverse complement strand
CAATATAAAATAAGTTACTACGGAGATCTCAAAGCTAAAATAGCAACAGCGAAAGGGAATACATTTTAATCCTGTCATCAAATTTTACATAGGAAATGTAAAAAAAAATACAAATAAAATAACAATTGTTAATACAATAGGTGAATAGATAATATGATTAGAAGCCCTATTTAGAGACCTTTTATGTAAAAAATTTAAATATTAACAAAATATCTAGAACAATTATTTCTTTTTTTTTACTACGAATACCGCAAGCGGAATACAAACCTTCGCTCCGCATTCTGTTCTGCCGCATGCAGAGTCGTGTCCTCGACTCCGGGAACTACGGTGTAGGGAACTATATCCCCCCTTCTGCGGGAGGTCACTACGGAGAACCTGCCCTTTGGATTTTGGCTCGCGGGGGTTTTCGCCTACTCTCTCTTCTAAGCCGTGGTACGCATTAAAGAGGTCGCCCCTGTTGCCCGTCGTGGCTCGAGCCCCTCTGCCGTGAATCCTCAACAAATAATTATATATGTAGCTATATATATATGTGACCTGACTCTTAAAAAAAAAAATAGCAATATATATTTATGTGATTTTATTATTTATTATTTCCTTACATTATTTCCACTCTAACGAAACTCCTAACCTAGGAAGATCAAAATGTAATTGTGCACTTTATTGAACAACCTGCACTGTATGCATTTGTAGTTTTGAGAATCTGAATTTTTTCTATATTTTTTTTTACACTTTCTTCTTTTTTTTATCACATTTCGAGCACTAACAATGTTACCAGATATGATTCAACAATGATTTATACCTATTCACCCTGTAATCTCACTATTGGTAAGTTTTTGCCGATCAAGTGAGTACTGTCTACGTTTGCTAACCAAGACAGCTTAGTTAGTTTTTATAAACACAAATACAACTTATTAAATTATTAAGAGCTACACTATATATACAATATAATTAGTAACTTACTATACATAATTACATTAAATTATTAATATAATAATTAGTATATTAATTAGTATATATTATAATATGTATTATATTATATATAATTAACTATATTAATTAATTAAGATATATAATTATTAATGATATTACCTAATATAAATAATACTATAATTAAATATAATAATCATTATCAAAATATAAAGGCATCTTAAAGTTTTCAATGCTGTGGCCAGATCAAATTATTATTCTTTATAATAAATAATACTAGCTTAACAATAATATTTTCAAGTGCATCGAATACAACAGGATCCATATAATACAAAAACTAACAGTAATCAAATTTAAATAAGTATATTTATTTAGTGAATTTGATATTCGTATGTTTGGACGTACGCGCCGAGGGATCACACATAAGACTGTATCTCCGTGATTTTTCTTGATTAATAGCAAAAATCTTTATACTCGTAAAAATTTAATTCCTAAAAAAAAAAGACGGCAAAGTAGATCCATGTAGGTTAGGTTCGAAAATATTTATATTAGCATTCGTGAGTAATTCATAAATTATATAGATCATTGTAGTTGATACTGAGCATGCTCGATACCAATTAAGTTAGGTTCGCGGTTGACTCCTAACAAAGATTCATGATTATGATACGTTTTGTTATGTATATACATAAGAATTCTATATATAAAAAACGAATAACTCGTAATTAAGCAACAAAGAAGTTATTTCCTCCCCGAAAAAATTATATATTTACCCTAGCTTAATCTTTCAGCATTTAGCAATGAAATGCGTTTTTTTTTTCAATAGCAATAATGAAAACGTTTTTTTCTTACTTTAAGTTAATATATTCTATATATTTTCATTAGTTTCAATCTTTCCTTAAGACTTACATTAATTGCTAGTATCAGATACTCTTTCTGACCTCTTGCAAAAAAACATCTCTAACAGCAATCTTTTTTTGTAAATCTGCCTATGTACATCTCTCATGATTCTGACTCTGATGGTATATTCATGAGTAGGTATACTTTATCTAAGCTTTGAATCCACTACTATCAATCTACATATATTAGTATAAAAAGGTACTCCAGTATTCTCTTATCGAGAGTATATATACCTGTATATATCTATATTTTATTTACTTATCTATTTACTTAAAATCATAACATTTTAGCGTCATTAGGATCGATTCATGAACATAGTAATTATCATTATCATTCCTATCACTCTCATTACTATCATTATTACTATTTTAGTGATTGCAGTTCTTTGATGATTATTCTCTTGATCAAGTATAGGTCATTGTGCAGTTATAGGGCATACACAGCTCAAATCATGGTCTTGTTCTTAATATGGAAATATACCCAAAGCAGCTCCATCACGATGAACTTTATTGTTAATAACAAACTCATAAAAGAAAAGCACAAATTTTTTTCTGTTGTTTTTTTCTCTTCTTTTTTGCCCATAGTCAATTGCGGGTGTCTATCCTCAGACCATTCCAAAAAAGCCAGCGGACGAACGACGAAGATTATCGAAATGGGAGATAGTGCGACTCGAGCTGCCGCCATCGTCTCCTCGCTCTCTCCCGTGCTTCTCGTCTCACTCTCCTCTCTCTCATCGTCTCTTCTCTCTCTCCCCTGTCCCTCTCCTATCCTCGCCCTTCACTTCTCCTCTCTCCCTTACATATTCCTTCCCTTATCTATCACTCACTATACCACTTCCCTGCAGTGGTGGAAGCCACGCACCTTCGTTCCTCCTAACGCTATTCCGAAAAAAAAGGAAGTACCCTGCTCTGATTCCTTTCTAACCATCTGCCCCTATACGCTGCACTGTATTTCTATCTATACAATCTTTGAAACGCTTCCGTCTCAACTCGTCTCTCTCCACTACACCTCCTTTCTAGCTTCACTCCTCCAGATGGCATTTCTCGGATCCTGGACATCGTCATTCTTCAACCGCCTTGTAGTTCCCAACTTTACCAGGGCATACGATCACGCAATCTTACCGATATTTTGCCGTGAGTCAGCGCTGTGCTGCTTTTCCTGGCGCGCGGTTCCTCGTGTCGGGGCTTAGTTCATTTTGTTGTCATTCTGGGGATTGAGATATCGGGCGTCGATTGCTGATCATGGATCTAGTCTTTCCCTCCCTCCGTATCTCTGTCGTGCTGATTTCTGGTTTCTGTACCGCGGTTCCGCCCCCTAGGCGATTCCTGCGGGTGCAGGTTCTTCGTGTTATGCCGCTTTCATGAAAATCTCGCAACCACACTTTGCGACTCCCTCTCGGGGCGGGGTAGCCGCGGGTCGTGGCACTATTAACGTCCCCCCCGTCCGTCTATCATATGACTTATTATAATATAACATAATATTCATCTATTATCCTCATAAAATATATTATAGCTCATATATAATATAACTAGTCGTCATCTACTCTATTAGTACTTACTATCTACTAGAAATATTTATGATCATTATTATCACTCTAATAATCTTACTGTTTTATCTAGGAGGCTTGACCACTCATCTCCCCTCCCAATCTATCCTCTCTCGTTCTCTTCTCTCTCTCACTCTCTCTCCTTTCTTGGGTAATTGTTTACTTTAGCGTAATGTAACGAAAAGATGAAGATATTGGTTATAAATATTGGTAAACTATGTTTCATTTGAATGTTAAGAACTTGGCTGTGTTTGTGCCTACTACGCGTATTTCAGATCAAATTATACTGGTTTATTTATTCATTTTTTATTAAGGGTTGAATATTTCTTTGAATTTGAGTATTTAATGATATATATATATACTTATAATATTAATAATTAATATATATTAATATTAATTAAATATATATTAATATATATAATTAATTTATAATATATATATATATGATTAATATATTATGATTAATTATATGTTAATTAATTTAATATTAATATGATATAAATTATATAATATATATAATATACTATATATAATTATATATATAATATATAATATATATAACTATTATATATATATTATATATATATATTACCATAGTACACACACGATCCTTAGTAAGCACTTACGTTAAAAATAGCATTTTCTTTTGTATTAGTACCTCTATTATATTGAATAATAATATAATAATATAATAAGATATTAATTAAGATATAATTAATAATATAATATAATAAATAAAACGATAGAATAATATGAATAATATAATATTTAATAGCATAAAGATAAAAATGTCATGAATAGGAATGTAGAAAAACAATCAAATGAAACACCAAAGGGAAAGTAAATCTTACTATTAAATAGACAAAGACACAAAATATTTACTACTACAAAAAGAGAAAACATGACAGAATTTCAATAAATCAAGTCTAAGTTTTATAATACAGCACGACTTAATAGCCTCCCCCCTAATTCTACCTGATACCTATGGAAAACTTAATTTTAAAATTCTTAAACTAACCCGAATATAGTTTTAAATACTAAATGATTTTAAAAAATATAATCAAGATCCAATAACATAATGATATAAATTAATCCGAATAATAATAAAATAATAAACATTAATAATAATAATGAATCAATTAATAACAAATAAATATCACTAAGTAAATGAATGATAAGATTTAATAAAAAAAGATAATGAAACAAATAATAATATAAGATATATACCCGGACAACATAATAATAAAATCATCTAACTAGATAACAGTAGCAGAACATTTAATCTAACAATTAGTATTTTAAGAATAAGCATAAATAACTAATTAAAATTATCATAGCCTAAAAACAAATATAAAATAGATGTCATATGAATATTTCAATAATATTTTATATATAATATATTTATAATTTAACTATATGTACTACTCTATCAAATACAATAAATTTACATATTACTCTAACAATTAGATTTATAATAATAAGCAATATAATCAAATAGATTAAATTATCTGCCTAAAAAAAGAATAATCAATAATTAAAATATCTGCTAAAAAATAATACCAAATAATGTAAGATCAGTCATTCAAACTTCTATAATAATATACTATCATAATAAAATAAATCTAATATAATATATATAATAGCTCGCTGATTTGTGATAACCAATCCCATGATGCCTGCAAAAAAGAAAATGCCGACAATACAAAAAACAATCAATGCTAAAATGCAATGCTAGGAATATTTAAAAATAACAAATAGGACAATTAAAGTTATTTATTAAAGAAATTAATATAAATCCTAATCGTAACTAAATAATACTCTTAATTGTAAAGTAATAACAAATAAGAAAATAAAAAAAAACAGAAATCCCTGATCATATTTACACAAAAAAAATGATTCTTAAAATTATGACGGGTCAACTTTAATGGAAGATGGTTCAGTGACAAATTTACTAGATTTCAGCGATCAATTTTATGTTTAGCTCAAAAAATCTTAAAAAGTTAATTAAAATATCAATGTATATTAATGAACAAATAATGATTTTCCCAAAATAATATTAAATAATAAAAGTAAAAATAATAAAGAAATAATAAAACTCATAAATATATTAAAAAAAAACAATAACCAATTTATTTTAGTTGGCCTTAAATTTATTTAGATCAGAGAAAACCAAAATAATAGTTGTAACTCAAATAAATGAAACCAGTAAAATTTAGGTGGATAACCGGACAAAAACGACAAAATATGTTTTACAAATAATTATTAAAATATTTATATACTAAAAAAAGAAAAAATTAAACTACTTAATATAAAAATAGTAAGAAACAAAAATAAGATCTAGAAATACTTCTTTAAAATGAATTTGTGAAATAAATGAGTGCTCAATTAGAAAGATCGGAGGCGAAAATTTATTAAAAGGTAAACTAATCTATTTTATTTTATTTAAGATTTTATACATGATTAATTACTTTACATTCTCCCATATAGACTCTACTATTTATAAAAATGAAAGAGATTACCCAATCATCATTCTAGACTCGTATCTACTTGATTTACATAACATTTAATCTAATCAAAAATATAAATTTTAAATGTTTACTGAATTATTTAAACTTTCACCTATTTTGTTTCAATTAAGTTAGATTTCAAGCATTAAATATTTCGAAAAGATTTTGTATTGATAGATATCTTCGTCAAATTCTTAAAATAATATATATATATATATATATATATATATATATATATATATATATATATATATATATATATATATATATATATATATGCTGCTCATATATATATAACATTATATAGCTGCTGTATGTGCTAATGTAATATATGTATGTATATAGCAATAATAATAATAATATTAATATATATATCAATAATAATAATAATATATAATAATATATATATATATATATATATATATATAACAACAATATAATAATAATATATATATAATAATACTTCTTCTTATGCTATATTAATAATAATAATATTAATATAATAGCATAATATAATATGTATATATGTATATGTATATATAATATATATATATATAATAATATATGTATAATATTAATAATAATAATAATAATAATAATAATAATATAACTATATATATATGTATATGTATGTAATAATAATAATATATAATAACAATAATATATATGTAATAATAATAATAATAATAATAATAATATATCATAATATGATTTGAAGTTAATAGGTTCACTTCCTTTTAGCAATGAAGTATGTATCTTTACTAATATATCCATATTTTTATATGTAATATGTAATGTATCAGCTATATTCTTTCCTTAATAACTCTGTAATAATATGTGCTCAGCCTCAGCACTGTATTAACAATAATAACAACAATATGTATCAACCTTGTATGTAATAATAACAATAACTTTAATATATATAAATATAATAATAATAATAATATAATATTTAATAAGATTAATATATATGTTTAGAAGTTATAGTGTATGTAGATGTAATATAATAATAATAATAATAATAATAATAATAATATAATAATATAATATAATAATAATTATAATATAATAATAAGATCTATATTATAATAATATATGATAATAATAATAATAATAATAATAATATATATAATATATAATAATAATAAATAATAATAATATCACTTTTGCCTAAAGCATATATATATATATATATATATATATATATATATATATATATATATATATATATATATATATATATATATATATATATATATATATATATACATCTAAAAAAAAACATATATATAAATAAAAATAACTAATATATATATATATATATGGTCAGCATCCCGAAAAGTTCAGGCATGTAACTAAAAAACTATAATAGGTACACGAAAATAAATATCATTTTATTAATCAGGAGACATTTTTACCGCAGAAATTAAAAAAAAATAAAAAAAAATAACGCTTTTTAAAAAATTAAAATTGTTAAAAATTGTTGAAAAATTTACAGTTTTTGATAAATGAAAGATGCGACTTACTCACGAGTGAGACGGAAAGTTGCCAAATGTTGAATTTTTCTTTTAAAACGGACAAATACCCACGGGTAAACAAGAACGGTAGAGAGTCAGGGTTTCTCGGCCTACCGAAGGGGACGACGGGGGACTTCGTCCCCCACTCTGTCCATCGGCTCGAACCCCTAAAAAAGGATATAAAGAAAAAATAATATTTTCTCAATTATATTGTACAGCGACATTTGGCAACTTTTTCTCTCGAGACTGCAGCTTTCAACGTCTTTCAAGTCAATCAGAGCCAGCATTTTTACTAATATTAATATGGAGTTATTAATAAATATTAGAATAAATTAATTTTTTTTTTAATTTCTGCGGTAAAAATGTCTCCCTGATTATAAATATTATTTAAAATCAGTGATTCTTGACTTTTGAAGCGATGAAAAGATCACATGTACCATATATATATATATATATAGGCAATTTCTTAGATAAGCAGGCAATAAAAAGTACTTGAACATAAAACGTACTAAAATGTTGCTAGAGAT
>JABUQX010011250.1:17500-22500 GCA_015478945.1 Trachelipus rathkii | reverse complement strand
AAATATATATATATATATATATATATATATATATATATATATATATATATATATATATATATATATATATATATATATATATATATATATATATATATATATATATATATATATATATATATATATATATTAAAATAAAAAAAAATAACATAAAAATATATATATATATATATATATATATATATATATATATATATATATATATATATATATATAAAATATTTTACCTTAAAATAATTTCTGGATCTTAAAAAGGGATGCTACATTACGTGTTCCTGATAGAGAGTTTTTGGAGGGGTTAAATATTTACACATTTATTTATTTATTAATATCGTTATTATTACCATCAACACTACTACCGTCATTATCATTACTATTAATATCATCAACATTACTACTACTGGTATCATATCTATTAATACCATCCTTATCATTAACATTATAAACATCACCACTATCATCATCATTATTACCACCATTACTTTTACTATAATTAACATCATTATAATTACCAAAATCAACTTTACTATTATCCATATTATTGTTATTGCTTTTACTAACATTACTATTATCTAAAACTCGTGTTGTCATCATCTTTAATATCAAGAACATTGTCATGATCATTATTATCATTACTATCGTTCCCATCATTGTCATTACAACTATTGTAGTCTTTCTTGTTGTCATCATCACCATCTAATATATCATCATTATCAATATCATTACCATCAACATTACAGTTACCTTTATTATTACTACTAGCATTTATATTACCACTATCATTAATATTAACATTATCTTTATCAACATTACCATTATTAGCATTACCAATATTTGTAACATTATTAATTGTCCAAATTATTGCTGTAACCAGGGCTGCGGAGCGGGGGTCGGAAGGTTTTGGGTGGAACCGGAATCGAAATTTTTTGAGAGGCCGGAGCCGGAATCTTTGGGGGTCCTGGAGTCGGAGCCGAAATTTTAGGTAGGTCTGCAGCCGAAGTCGGGGCCGCAAAAAAAAAGACGCTGCTCCGACTCCGGCAAATCCAAAATTAGGTAATTATTAATTTTATTACTACAGGTTATTAACATATATATATATATATATATATATATATATATATATATATATATATATATATATATATATATATATATGCTAAATAATGCTGTTACAACACTAATATCGGTTAATATATATATATATATATATATATATATATATAACAACATATATATATATACCTTACCTTCTCAACCTGACCACCCCATCATGGGAGGGGCGATACCGCGTCCAGGTACCCCAGATCTTTCAGGGATGAAATGTTCTAGGTTGTTCTGTGTTGAGAGTTATTTAAACAGGAGAGAAATATATATATATATATATATATATATATATATATATATATATATATATATATATATATATATATATATATATATACTATATATATATATATATATATATATATATATACCTTCCACTTCTTATCCCTGACCACCCCATCATGGGAGAGGCCACACCGCACCCAGGTACCCCGCCGACGCAACCGGTCTCCTCCAGGGATGTTATGTTCCATGTTGTTCTGTGTTGAGAGTTATTTAAACAGGAGAGAAAGAAGTGGGATGTGTCCTCTGGAACCTGGTTACAGTTTTGACAGATGTTTGTGGTGGTTTGGTTAAGGTTGAATCTGTGTTTGTAGTATTGTAATTTAGGATGATGGCCGCATCTTAGCTTTGCCAAGGATGACTGACTGGTTCTTGGTAGTGAGTTGAATTCTGGTGCTATTTCTGGTGGATGTTTGTTTAAAATGTTGTTTGGTGGTCTGCGTCTTAAGTGGTTTTCTGTTAGTGTCGTGTGGATTTGTTTGGTGTATGTTGTGTTGTTTGGTGGTGATGGAATGTTGTTCAGAATTTGTTGGTAATATAGAGTTGGTGAAGAAGGAGGTTGTTTGAGTCTGTGGTGGGTATGGTTAGAGAATGCAATGTGGCATGGGTGTTGGGGTGTTCTGGTTTTGGAAAAGAATTGTGTGCCTGTCAAATGTCTATGTGTAGAATTTTGGTTTTCTTCTTGCAGGTGTTGTGGTGGTGTTGTTAATGTGCATCCTGTTAGGATTCTTAGAGCTTTGTTTTGTGTCGTTTTGAGTTTCTTCACATTATTTTTAGTCAGTAGTGGATGCCAGGTTGGAGATGCGTAGTTAAAAGTCGGGCGAATTTATTGTTTGTATATTATAGTGGCGGATATTGGTTTGCATTGATTGTGAAGTCTGTGTCAGCGACGGTTCTTAATATGTTCAGTTTCTTGTTTGCAGATAAAATTATGTTGCCTATGTGTTTTGTGAAGGTGAGATGCGTGTCAAATGTTACTCCGAGGATTTGGGGAGCTTTGTTAAAGGGTATAGCGATGTTGTTTAGGTAGACTAGTGGGTGTGTGGCACCAAGTTGGCGGTCGGTGGTAATTAATGTAATTGAAGATATTTGTTTGCTGAGGCGGACATTCTGTTTTTCGTTAACCATGTTTTTGAAGTTGGTTGGTGTATTTTGTGTCAGGTTTGTGGCCGTGTTTAGGTTCTGGTGTGTAGTGGTTATGGTGATGTCATCTACATAGGTTGTTATATTTGTGTGGTGTGTTTGTGGTTTTGGTAGGTCGTCTGTAAATAAGTTGAATAAGGTAGGGGATAAGATTGCTCCTTGAGGTACGCCGTTTTTGATATTTACTGTTCTGGATTTGTATTTTTGTTTGTATTTATGCTGTTCGTCCTGATAGAAGTTGGAAATTCATTTCTTTAAGTTAGTGAGGGATGTTATATTTTATTATTATTTTGTGGATAAATTGTGTTTGTGTACTGTATATATATATATATATATATATATATATATATATATATATATATATCTCCCTATATATATATATATATATATATATATATATATATATATATGCTACTGCTCTTTCTTTGCTTATATGTAACAACATATATATATATATATTGAAGATCACCTCCAATCCTTTGATAGTTCTATAGTTTAGACATTGAGTTGTGTTTTTGCTGATTACGCGGATATATATATATATATATATATATATATATATATATATATTTTATATATATATATATATATATATATATATATATATATATATATATATATATATATATATATATATTCTCTTTTTTCAGAAATTTGCTTATGTATATTTTTATTATTCAATAATAAAAAAGGTTCTGTAGTTCTATAAATAACTTTAATTAATTAAGTTTAATATCCTTAGAAAAATCATGTCAACTAAACCAAAATCGAAATCACTTCATGTACTTTAATAATTTACTCGCTCTGAAGATAAAAGTAAAACTACCTACATTTGTCAATATGAAATGATGATTGAACAAGAGCAAGCCTAAATTATTTTTGCTATTAATATTAGATATGTGGACGAAGATAAAAACAATATTACCAGAACGTTAGCAGTAAGAGATACCAAATCGCAACATTTCAGCTAATATATACAAGACCTTGTTATTGAGCCGGAGCCGGGTACTTTTAAAATGTTGGAGTCGGAGTCGGAAAAAAATTTGAGGCTCCGCAGCCCTGGCTGTGACTACCGTTAATTATTTGAGTTAATTTCTTTTTCTTTCGTTTTCTTTTCCTACTTTGAAAAACAACTTCATCAAGAAAAGAAATTACTATATGAACACTAACAATTTTCATTTTACCAAAAGAACTATAAGCTACATTCTTATCCATTCCATTATCGGTTCCATTTTGATTAATATTGTTAATAGGGTCTTTTACGATTGTACTATCATTAGACGTTTCAATTGATATTACTATTCTAATTATTATTATTAACACGAATTTCTCGTGAAATTTCATCGAAAAAAATAAATTTCATTTTTCTTTAGCAAACAATATCCCTCAAGTATGGATTTAACACAATTTAAAAATTACTATTGACATTTATGAATAATAACATTTATTACTATTAGCATTTATTATTAATATATATTAATATTGATATTTATTTCTACTGATATTTAATGCAACTGAAATTTAATACTAATGATATTTATTACTACTGCCGGCCATCAGATTTTTTAGATTGAGCAAACTAGCCGCTAATGTAAATTGGGGACAGTACCAACTATCCAGTTTCAGTACCAACTATAAGATTGACGCTAGCTGAAAAGTTAAACTTTTCTAAAGTAGTTAGGCTACAGTTGCCAGCAGAAAGAACTAGGGTCAACTTGCGCGTCAGTCTTCAAGCCTGGGATATACCTAAAATTAAGTTTCAAAAGTCGAATCCTTAATATTATATAATTATATCTAAACTATAAACTAAACCTATTTAAAATAGAAAATCTACGTTAAATCATAATTATTCGTAATTACTCAAAAATAAGGAGTAACTAAATAATTTTTATATATACATTATAATTAAATGGTACTAAATGCATACAAAAAACTGAATACATTTTTGAATTCAGCTAATATTTTAATGCAGGAAGAAAAAATATTTTCGTAATAATTAATAAATTAAAATTATTAATAAATTAATTAAAATAATACGACTGAATAACATCTTACGCCTGGCATTTTGGTACTTCTTCTGGCAGCGAGACTCCTCCTGCTGACTGCAAGACAACGAGATTTTTTTTTTTTTTTTTTACTTTTTAATTGTGAATGAAAAACAACGTTTTTTTTTTTATTTTGGTACTGGTACTAAAAAACATTTACCTGATCCTCTTTCTATACCTCCTATGACCAATCGACTTTTCAACATTCGTCATCTTTTATAATTTCGTTTACCAAAAACTGCATCTCAAATGAAACTTATCGTTTACTATATCATTTATTATTATATACTTTTTTTTATCGCCCTTCATTTTATTTCTTTTTTCCCTGCATTAAAAAGTTCTCTGATTTCAAAAATGTATTCAGTTTTTATGTAGCTACCGTAGTTTTTTTAGATACAGGTGTCAGCTTTTCGGGACCCTGACCTT
>JABUQX010011250.1:0-5000 GCA_015478945.1 Trachelipus rathkii | reverse complement strand
AATATTGTATTTAAAAAAGACAAACAAAGAAAAGTTTTTATTCTCTTTGATTGAAAAAAAACTTTAAAAAAAACAAAAAAAAAAAAAAAAAGTATTCCACTTCGTATAGCTATTAAATTTAGGGTGTTAATATTTTACGTTTATTTCACTTCAGTCTTACCCTATTAATGTAATTCAGTAATTCTATCGTATACCATTATTCTCATTCATGAATGCTTGCTCACCCTACATCTATTCCCTCATCCCCAAAATACATACTTTTCCAACATTCAAACGAAACATAAATATTTTTTAAGATATATATTATAATAGTATATATTATTAATATAATTATATAATATTATATTATATAATATAAATATTATATAAATATAGTTATTATACTATACCGTATTCACTGACGGTGAAAGGATGCACCAGCTCCCAGCTATAACAGCTGAAATTTATCCCACCACAACCACCCCTAACGTTGCACACGACCTGATGACTTGGATAATAGTTTATGTTAGTCAATATAAAAAAAAGGTCGTAAAATATTTACTCAGACGCAGAAGGGAACCACGCTCCAACCTTTTAGTATGACTGAAATAAATAAAAATAAAGTAAATATATTGCAAACGGTTCTGTACAATATATAAATATAATAAATAGTGAATGGTTGTTAGCTCTCACCAATATTATAAAAAATGTAATAAATAAATGATTCCTAAATAAACGTAGAAAAGAAAAGGTTTTCTTTGATGAATGCTATTTTTAATAACATTCACGAGAAATGACCCTCAAGATATTATATAAAAGACCTTAAGTTAATCTCGATTTACGCTGTTAATAATAAGACATACAATCAAAGAAAGCAATGAAAAAGTTGATTATACCTCTAAATTAAAGATCTGAATTTAATTAAATGATAAAACAAAAATCTGTATAGTTAAGCTGACTTCCCAAACACGTAAAATTTTTTGACTATTATTAAAAAGCGCGCTTTTCTTTCAAGCAAACGGTTATGCACATTTTATAATAACCTATTCTACAATTTTTCATTCCTTCAACCTCTAATTATTTATTGATTGACTAACTGATTTATTTATTCATTTATTTATTTATTTATTATATTTATTTATTTACTTTATATTACTAAGGTTCACTTATCCTGGAAGATTTTGAACTGTCGAAAATCTTCGCATTATTGATTTATTACGATGATAAATTGACAGAACATTAGAAAAATGGCAGATATTTTTATCAATCAGAGGCTTTGGTTAGTTCCAGTATTATTATTATTATTATTCATTATTATTTTATTATTATTATTTATTATTATTATTATTATATTATTATTATTATTATATTATTATTTTTTTAATTATATTTATTATTAATTTTACAAACTAATTATCTGAATAGCAGTAAATGGTTCTAGACATGTGGTAAGAATTTGAGATTTTGATATGATATACTATATATAAATATATATAATATATATTATTATATATACTATATATATATTAATATATAGTATATCTATATATATATATACTATATATATATATATATATATATATATATATATATCCCTAATATATAGAAAAGAATTCGAAAAGGACAAGAAATACGCAGGCATCGAGAAGTATAGTGCAGACCCAATATTACTGAGCAGAGTGGACCACGTTGTGATTTTGTCACCTTCTCTTCTGGAGCATCTTCTTGATAAACCTGAGCTCTTTAATAACTCCACTTTTGAGTAAAAACTTGGTTATCCTGTTACATGAAGAGTAAAATTCCAAATGAAGTTAACTGATGATAATCCTACCACAAGATTGTAAGTCCCCTAGCAACTAGCTTCAGTATGGTATTTTCTAATCTCTCTATAATTAGTAGCTAGGTTAAGCTATAGTACAGCCGAGTTGTATTTATCCTAATTTCTTAACTTTGCCGAATATAAATATTTTTCATAAATTAAAAAGAAAATTCAAAGATTGTGAATAGATGCCTGAAAATTCGCCTAGAACGAATAACACATTTTAAATTTCAATTAAGAAAAAACTAAATTAATTTATTGAGTAAAAAAATTTATTTTTATTTATTTTTTGACCTTTTTTTTTCTAATTTCTTCTGGAGACTACATGTGTGTATAATTAGAAAAAGAATAAAGGAAAAAGTGGAAATTATAACGTGTATATATATATATTATATATATATATACTATATATATATATAATATATACTATTTTTATATATTAATATAATTATATATATAATATAATATATATAGATATGTATTATATATATATATAATATATCTATATATATTATATAATATATATTATATATATAATTATATATGATAATACAGTATATCTAAATATAAAGAAGATTTTTATCCATGAACAATGAGTCGTTAATTAATATTACGCGCTTTAGCTGATTAATTTAAAGCATCTTTAAGGTTAGCATTAATTTAAAAAAAAAAAAATCGAGAATAAAGTATTATAGTAATTTGTACGCTATAAAACTACTTTTTGCAGGAAAATAGCGATATTTTTTAATAATTTTAAGTTTTTACTGATTAACACAGTTTAAGGCAGGGCTGCGGAGTCGTAAAATAAATTTTTCACTCGACTCCGACTCCTTAAATTCAATTGGATTTTCGACTCCGACTCCACCTAAACAAAAAATTTTGACTCCGACTCACTTAAACAAATTTTTTCGTACTCCGACCTACCGACTTCCGCAGTCAAATTCACAAATTCGACTCATGACCTCGCTTAGTGTTACAAAGTTACAATAAAACATTTTGTTTTTGTTTTCAACTATTTTTTATAATTCGCTTGCTTTTGAGAATATAAAAATATACCACTTTTCCATAATTATCTTCAAATGCTATATACAGGTAAAAACCGTAAAGACTAGAGGCTGTAGCAAATATCCGCAATCAGCATAATTTTTTCTCTACCCTGCAATCCGCATGAATTTTTTGGCATACCTATAGTATCATTTTATGAATTATGAGACTTAATGTTCCTCAACTTTCTGTAACGAAGGTTCAGATCTTGACGCAATGGTAGTTGTACGCATGCTTATATGCTTCGAAACATAACACAAAGTGACAAGCTTGACAGATGATTAGATATACGATTTTAAGTAATTTACTATTACTCTCTTAAACCGTTTGAGAGGTAACCTAAGACTATTATTTCAGAAATAATGTTGCAGGACGAGATTCTCTCGTTGCAACCATGAAGCTGTGCATAAATGCATGCTACATTAAGTAAGACTTTCCAGGTACGAAACACTAATGCTGGAGATAGATAATAATTTCAAATCTGCAAAACGATTACGAATCTCTTCAATAGTAACTTTTCTAGAGATCCTAGATACAAAACAAATTTCTTGAACACGGTTTAAAAAGGGTTAAATTTGTTTAGATATTTGCCTCTGCCTATGTGATGAAATGCTGCTCAAGGCAGAAATTCACCAGCAATAAAAAGGAAAAGATTGCAGAAACAGACAACATTACTATCGTTAGCTAACCATTGGCAGCAAATCCTTGAACGTCTTTTGCTTCAATATAGCAGCGATGAAAGATTCCTGATTAAGACGTTTCAAAGGACACTCTCGTCATTATCGAAAGATTATCACAAGCGAAAAACTCTTGGAATCGAGATTAAGACTCCATCCATAAGAAGGCTTAATAAATTGTAAAAAGTTTTAATCTTGCAGAAACTTACGGCACGGACTATTAGGCATGCCTTCAATAAGTGTGTGGCGAGATCTTTTCAGCGATGCAGATTCTCATTTACGAAGAAAGAGAAGCAAACTCTCCTTATTGCTCAGAAGCTGTATTTTTTTTAACATGATTAAGTTATTAATTTCAAGTTTATTCTAATATAACCTTCTTTTTCAAATGGTTGAGGACTGGGGGAAATGAGATTGTGGGTGCAAAAGGTTGGGTCCATATCTCGGCAATCTCGGAACACAGGTAGGATATATATATATAATATATATTATATATATATATAATATATATATATATATATATATATTATTATATATATTATATATATATAATTATATTTATATATATATATATTATATTAATCTTATATTGTAAACAACTCCTTACGGAAGGCTTTCGACCGTCAGTTGATCCACATCTTTTGGCCACACTCTTAACCCTGAAGCATTTTAGAAAACCATTCGTCCGTTCGCAAGTGTTTCCGATGCCAGTCTCTGGTTAATCTCTCAGGTAGGGTTTTCGCCCTTTCAGTAGACTCAACATCTTTTTTCATTAGGCTTCAAAACTCGTCACCCAGAGTCTACCAAGATATCTGCTCTCTAGGCCATAGATTTAAACTGGCGTCCAAGAGTTATATACAAGCAAGAAAGGACCACGGTAGCTACTCTGTCCCTATAACCATCAAAACAATCGACTTACTTGTCCTGACAGACTACGAACTTTTAAACCTTCTTTATAATATATATATCAGTTATGATATAATATATATATATAATATATATATATATATATAATATATATTATATACTATTATAGTTATTATATATATATATTATATATTAATAATATAATATATATTATTAATATATTATATAATTAATATTATATATATATAATATATATAATATTACTATGAATATACTTTGCTCAGACTCTAAAATCCAATATCCTCAATCACGGATAGTGATTTTACTATCCGCATCCCCGGACTAATCAAAAAGTCACCATCCTGACTCTATAGCAAAGACAACCTGCAGCCAGTGGCAACATATGACATAAGGCTCCATTAACCTTGCAGAGAAACCTATGGACATTTTTATAAGGGTTGGTTTCATATTTTACTTATATAACAAGCAGTTTCCAAAGCTTGACCAAAAGGACCCATTAATCATACAAAGAAACCTATGAATATCTTTTTAATGGGAATAAGTAGGCGAAAGAATTCCTACAAGCAACTAATAGGAAATTGATGGTTTCACCTATA